>JAQQZY010000027.1:20271256-20297535 GCA_030068375.1 Ostorhinchus rueppellii | reverse complement strand
AAACCAGCAGAAAATTCACAAGAAACTTATTTAAGTTAGTCTGTTAAACTCAACAATCTTATTTCCAGACACATCAAATAGATAATAAACAAAATAAACTGTGAATGTGCAACAACAGATAGTGATATAAAAATAATGTATTACAGTATTCAGTATAATTATACAGTGAATACCAAGGAAAAGAGGATGGTGCAAAGCTTTGGCATTGACTTTCTTTTCAAATTTTGTCTTAACGTGACCATATCTAGTTCATTTAAGGGTAAAACTGCAGCAAATGAAGTTCAATTTAGGTAGAAGCTGCTTAAGGCACTGTATGTTCAGTTACAACACAAAATTCGGTATTTCCTGCATATCGTATTGCTCTTTGACGCCCTGTAGTGGGAACTGCCCTTAGGACCGTAAGTGCATACGTCATCAAACGTCAGCCAATGAGAACGCGCCTCATTCACTGTACCTCTTACGTGCTAATGGTAGCCTGCTAGCTGCATTGCTAACAAGAAAGAAGATGGACTCTCCCATACTGGTAAAGTTGACATATGCAACTAATTAATTTAATGCCAACACTATTTGGGCATCCGGTTAAGCTAATTCATAGAATAAAATATTGATAACAGCTTTCGACACGGTGCTAAAACCAATAATTTCTTTGTACCGGTAGTAAATGTTAGCAGTGGCTAACAGCTTGCTACGTAAAGTTAGCTTCGTGTAAATGTGTCTGTGGGTGATGTGGAAGTACTATGTCCACCTATTGACTTTACTCATAAACAGTGACATTAAACGAGGTTTCAGTTAAAGTCATTATTACTCGGGAATTTCATTATTAACTTCACCAGTGGATACCTCAGTAATGACTATGTCGTTTTGTTTTCGACTGCATGTTACATGTTACGTGTTTTAAAACTACAACTAACTAGCTGAAGAGTACAACCAAGCAGCTGTTGTTCATAGTTCATTTGTGTTATCTTCTGTCCGTCTCCTTATAGGAACCATCCTTGTACACTGTTAAAGCAGTCCTCATTCTGGACAATGATGGGGACAGGCTTTATGCCAAGGTATGATCATGTAAAATTGAAAAGTTTATTTGAGTCCAGCAACATGATCTCAACAGAGAAATAAATATTGTTTAATATGCTGTATGAGAGTGTTGTTGTTGTTATTATTATTATTGTTTTTTTAAAGCAATATGTACATATTTCTACCCACTTTTGAAAAATGTAAGGGATAAATATTCAGGTTTCATAAACTAATGAAAGTGTTTGCTGAAAGGTCCTTAAAGCATACTTTTAAACCAGGCAATGCAAATCTCAAAACAATAATACATTATTATTGTCAAACCCTTATTAAAAGTTCTTCAGCATATTATTAACAAGGTTGAAGTGATATTTATACAAATTCCAAAATACCTCAAAAATATGTGTTGCAATCAAACTTGGCTTGCAGTAATGGAAACTCATAATTGAAACACTGCATTTGAATTTAGTGTCTGTTTACTCACCAATACTTTTATTTTACATATTACATATTTACATATGTTTAAAGGGTGACAGACATATTTAATATTGTTTTATAAAGTCTAAAGTTGTTATATTTAACCAACAGCTTTCATAATACTAGGTGGGGAGAAATGCATAAGTATATAATTATTTAAATTTTTAATATTTTGTTTTAATCGATTGTGTTGTTTTATTTTAAATTTTCAGTATTATGATGACACATACCCCACAGTGAAGGAACAGAAGGCCTTTGAGAAGAACATATTCAACAAAACACACAGGACAGACAGTAAGGAAGAACACCGTTACCACATTAGAGAATTAGTTTCTTGGCACACGCGTGCATGACTTTGTGTTTTTTGTGCCGTTAGGTGAAATAGCATTATTGGAGGGTCTCACAGTTGTCTACAAGAGCAACATAGACCTCTTCTTTTATGTGATTGGAAGCTCGCATGAAAATGAGGTAAGAATAATTTTATGAACACCTTATTGGTTATTTAGTTTAAACCAAGTGAAAAACAAAAAAAACACAAGTTAAATCTAACTCTCTCTCATCTTATTATTGCTCATGGCAGGTGCAATGAAAACATTGGAATGTTATTATAATCTCATGATACCACCTCTTACCATATGTTGACATCTGTATAATAATTTAAATTACTATACATCTTATTTTTCCTCTTTGAAATTAAAATTATATGTGTCTTTATGTTTTTCCTAATGTAAAAATGTTTTGAATTTTTTAGTCGTTCAGTTTGTTTAAAAAAAATTAAATAAAAAGAAGTAATGCAATAATTTAAATTCCATTCTGATTATTATCATTTCAAACTGATCTGTTCTGTCAGAATATTGGGAATTTAAAGTTTTAAAAGAGAGAAATTATGAAAAATTCTGGAATGAACCATTTAATTTCATCCATCTTCACATTAGGTGTATTTTTAACCCTTCCTTAATCTGCCTGTTGTTTTGCAAATAGTTTAGAGAGTTTGGCAAAGAAGAAAAGCGAAGGAAATTGAGCAACACACGGCTGCATGGAGTTTTTTCTTTAAATAAAAAAAATGTTTTTATGACTCATTTTTGGAAGTAACGGATTGATAATAGAACAACACTGTGTTGTTATTAGATATGAACAGATTCTTATCTTTATTTCATTCCCAACAGCTAATGCTTATGGCCGTGCTAAACTGTCTGTTTGATTCGCTCAGTCAGATGTTGAGGTACGTACAACAGTCTTGGCATCTGTTATTCATTTTTTATTTATAATTTTTTTAAATCAAACTCCCACAGTGTTTTTTGTTACAGCTTTGTAAGCTATAAAAGTAAACTAGTTTTGTATGTCACACTGTAGGAAAAATGTCGAGAGGCGGGCTTTGTTGGAGAATATGGAAGGCCTCTTCCTTGCTGTGGATGAAATTGTAGATGGAGGGTAAGTAAAAATCCTGCGTTATTTATTGTTTTCTGTCATCACAATGATGCAAATATAAAAGGTATTGGTTATTAAACTCTTATTTTAAAGCAACTCAGCAGAAGAAGCAGAATACTTAGGTAATGCATATAAATATGTTTCCGTGTTTAGTTCTCTTAAAAATGAAGAAGAGAAAAATGTTTTCACTCTTTTAGCCCTCAAAAACAGATAAAGAAATAGATAGGGAATTAGATATTAATTTATATTTCCATTGTTCCATAATTTAATGACCACACTGGAAATTTATATAAGTCCTTTTGATCCCACTTTACTTTTTTGTAAAATAAAATCCCTCTTAGATCATATTTTCCATATTTGTATGTTGGGAAAAAAATGTTTTTATGCAGTTTATGGTTTAATTTAATGAACTGTATTATTGTTAGCAGTATAATTTACTAAATAATTCAGCGGAAACAATTAGTCCCACAGTTCAATGCTCATAAAATAAGGAAAACCTTATTAATCCTGCAAGAAAACAAGTCAATACAACAGATAAATAGGGAATGTGAGAAACCCTCTTCTGTGGATGTATGTCTCAATTCATTTTTTGAAGAGACTGTATATAATTGACAAGAATAAGGTACTGAAATGAAACGAAACACTTTTTTTTTTGCTTGTCTCTTTTGAAGAATTAAGGCTAAAAACCTTTTCTATTTAACTGTATCTGTGTATAACCTGATGTTCTCTGTCCAATATTTGTTTGTGCTAAAAGTGAAATTTGATTCAACAAAAAAGCATAAATAATTACATTTCTCCAGAAAAGTGTGTTTTACACAACAGCAGCATCTTCTCTGTTGTTACAATTCCTTGAGTGTCTCTCTGCTGCCTCCTGCAGGGTGATCCTAGAGAGTGATCCTCAACAAGTTGTGCACCGTGTGGCTCTCAGAGTAAGCTCCTCTCCTTTTTATGTCTCAACACAATGTGATTTCAGTTGCATGTGTGTAAACAGCTTATTAACATAATTGTTTCTTTAGGGAGATGATGTGCCTTTGACAGAGCAGACAGTCACCCAGGTAAGAAAAACACTCGTGTCTTGAGCCTCTGCCTGCTGTAAAGTTTAAAAGCTCCATTAGTTTATTAACTGTTGAAACTCATTACTTCATAAACTATGAATACAAGGGCAATGTTATATCGTCATTCTCCTCTACTTCTACTCCGTCATCCCCTTTAACTTGTCATATATTACATTCTGTTCTGCGTTCGACAGTGTACATGATTGCTAATTATTCAGTGGTTAGGTGGTGGCTAGCTGAAGGTGTTCCCTGTCTTTTAGTTCTGACTTCAGTCTGGCTTGTGTGTGAGCTCCTCCTTGATTAATATTGTCGTTTAAGAGGCATGTGACTGGCTACCGCCATCCCTCCTATAGCCGTGATTAATGGCCGTTCCCAGTCTCCATGCTTTATGGTTATGATTCAGAGTCGTTCAATGAATTAACATGATTAATTAGATCTCGTCTATTTCTAGATATGCACATTACTCGTTCACCTGTCTCAGGACAATGTCTTTTAACAAATATTTAACACTTGTGAACTTTTAACTCGCTCCTTTTAATAACTTCCACTAAATAAATGGCGCCTGTCTAGTACAGTTTATTTTGTTGTTGGAGTGACTTTACATGTTTTGTCACCACAGGTTCTTCAGTCTGCCAAAGAACAGATCAAGTGGTCGCTTCTACGATAGAATCACCCCTGCACCTGTCTTCTACCAGTGAGCCACAGCTTCGTCTTCATCGCACTGATCCATATATTCCTTTTTCTCCTCAAAGTCATGAGGACTACCGTTGAGCTGATTCAGTCACACTCCCAGGACTACTGCTGACATATGTTTTTTCTCCCTCTTTCCGGAGTTGAGTTTGTATTTACGTAAAAAAGGAAATTCTAAGATACGGTGTACATTCCAGTATGAGCGCACCTCTTTTATTCTTTTTTTTTTTCCATTATGGATGAATAATGTGTTATTTAACCCATGTGTGACCAGTAAAACATTGATAAACCTCATCAAAGCATGTGACAACATTCCATGTGTTTCTGTGAATCCAATTCCAAGTTCCATTACTTTCAGACTACTGTAAAAAGCACTTCCTCTGTCACATCATTTACATAGATATTGTGATCAAATATGTAGAACTGTAACCATCATTAACACTGATTGCCGAGGTATTTTTGGAAATCATCCATTATCAGATACTTTGAATAAAAATTTGTTGACACTACTGTGTGAACAGTCTGATGATACTTGAAGCAGCAAGAGCCAGAATCGGGTTAAAAATCCTAGACTTTGTCAATATCCACCGCCCTTTTGCAGCTTTCGTCTTTCAGTCCAAATCAGAAGACTGAATATTAGACAAACCTGTTGTTTTATGCTGTTATAGAAAAGTGAAGCCGTTTTTCGAAGCTTTTGCATTGAGACAGTTAAGAGGAAACACATCCAAGTTGCCTGTGACAGAATCTGCTCAGCGATTGGTAATTTCAACTGTCAATCATACATTTAAACCTGCCCCCATCTGCCTGAAAACACCTGAGATTATCCAAAATCACAAGTTAGATTTTCTACACTCTAAAAACATGAGCAGAAAGTACATCCAAAAGTTTAATTCCCTCTAAAACCTCTTGAATTACAACCTCCTTTAAGGGAATTATGGGATTTTTGCTCAGCGTCACTAGAAAACTATAAATCATTGAAGCTTTAATACTGTGTGCAAGGTTTTCGTCAGCACTGGTCTGACTTTAAATATAATCTAAATTAACAGAACATACTTAAGGGTAGCTAAAACCAATCTGTGTGACATTGTGAAGGTCTGTATTTATTCTAAAGGTGGCGGGTTCCACACTGCTCTTTGTTCTGTCTGACCTAAGCAGGAGCCACTAAACCTAAAGCAAGAGCTCCATCTGTTGGCCTCAGCTGCAAAGTGCGAGACTGAGCAACACTAACAGAGGCGAGGAGATGTTTATTCATGCAGCTGTGATCAAGAGCTTACTGTGACATGAAGATAAGTTTTATGGAGTCATACTTGATTCATTTCAATTCTGTAGAGAGCCACTGGATGCATCGTGAATTGTGTGCCTCCATGTATCCACCCCCACCTGCACATGCTAACCTTATACGCTCATTTTAATGCAAATGAAGGATACCCTCCAGAGAGGATGGATGTGGAAATAGGCACTAGATCTTGATGGTATCTGATGCATATTACAGGAGAAGGAATGATCTATCTGCATTATGCCAATAAGTCTGTTCTCATGCTAATCACCTGAGCATGTGTTTGGCACCTGAGAGCTTTGTGATGGTTGTGCAACAAACAGATCCAACTCTGCTTAGTTTAGATCAGGATAGCACATAACATCTCCACCCATTTGTCCTTACAAGCTGCCATGCAGTCTCTTCGACATGGCTGTTGGCTCCAGTTGAAAGCACATAATCTAATGTTTGTATCATTATTGGAATTAGCTTGTGTGAAAAGATTGGTGGTATTTTCTGCTTTTGTTGTCTTGTCGTTTGGCTTGGTCTTCAAAGTGAGAGGCAGATTGGGTTACACTTTATGCAAAATTGTCTGTGGCTGCAGGCAGTCAGGTGAATGAATCTCACGGTAATGGTAACGCAAGAAATTTTCACCCCTTATTCACTGACAAATAATCAGTTATATCTTGCAGTCGTTGCCCTTCAGTAAAATTAATCATGTCTGATAATAGCTGCTTATGTCAATCATAAGGATAGGCAACTGCAGAAAGAATGTATGTAACTCTCACCCTCTTGCACTGTAAAAAATATGTACTATGAATTGTACTTCTCTCAGTGAAGTCAATTTGGAATTAAAAAAAAACAGAGAAAGGTACAGAACTGTGCAAAAGCTATAGGCCATCATTAGTTTGGTTACTTAAGCAAGTTATAAGCATCATACCAATGTATTTATCTGTATCAAGAAACAACAGGAATATCCAAAAAATATAAAAAAAAAAAAAATAGAAGCTTGCAGAGAGCAAAATGGCAAGTGATTAGTGTAATATCCTTTTGTTCTTGATTTTTTGTGCAGAAAATGGGATTAATTGCACTAATCTTCTGGTGTTTTTCCAGGCCTCAGTCAAAACACCAAATACAAGGAGTACAGTGCAACAAGGTTTTACTTACATCTCTGTAAAATGCTCAGTAATTTTAAAAAATAGTTAACAATATACCATTATAAATAAAAGAGAAGTAATGGTAGTAAATGTGCAGTATTGGTAAAAATATGAAATACAAATATGACAATGTACAGAAATATGGCTGTGGCCATGTGAGCCTTTCAGCTCTGATTCTTGTTTGTTGTTCACATATTTCGACATATTTCCTGTATTTACTTATGACTTAATAAACTGCCTGATAGATACAGTTTGTTATTTCGAACCCTTCAACATAACAAAGCTAAAGAGGCTGAAAGACTTTTCCACACTTTTTTACAATATGAAGCTAAAAGTTTGATAAAACAGAGAAGTGGGTGCTTGCCTGTGTGTCAGGGTTTTCTTAGTTGTGTAAAAATAATTGGGAAAAATAATTTGTAAATTTATAAAATTAAGATGGAAAATAGGAAAATGGAAGATAGAACAAGCAACATTTAAACTGTTAATTATTTAAGATGAACAAAAAAGAAATTGTTTTGCACAAGACTTTAACCCCTTGATACGTATAGATACAAATTTGCGCAATTTTTTTTTTTCCCACATTTGGAAATTGCTTCAGGCATTAAGGGGTTAATAACTGATGATTTTTAAAAGATCATATTTGATATCATGCATTCTTCAATCCCATCTTTTTCTGCTTCTATGATTTCAAACTTTGAAAAACTAAAAGGAACACTGAGGAAAAATACGGTAAAACGTAAATTCCTCAAATAAAACTACTTATGCACTCATTAAATGTACTAAAATGAAACTAACAGACTAAACAGAAATAAAAATTAATGAACATTTAAAGACTGTAATAACTCTAGTGTGTGTGTGTGTGTGTTTTTGTCTGGATGCATGCATGTGGGTTGATGTTGCCACATAACAAAGAGTAGTGAGTCAATGAAACTGTTATTGGCTCTGACCTATGGGCCTGTTGTCTTGGCTTTGTTCCAGTTTGATTCAGCCTCTGAGTCTGTGGCTCTTTATCGCCACAGACATTGCATGAATGGGGGCTATGTTGTTGCCACTTCCTCAGCGTTTTACTGTAGGAAGAGCAGTAGGAAGGAGAAGGTAATCATTATAAATGGACTCCCATTATCGCACTGGTTTACTGTTATTGTGCCAGTTTCCTACAAATGAGGGTGGCTTCTTGCCTTGGTGTGTGGCTTGAGCTGTGGTGTGGAGGACATGAAGGTTAAGGAGGACGAGGTTAGCAGAAGTAGACGGCAATAAATGTGATTAGATGAGATCCTGGCGAGGACACAGTGGGGAAGAGAGGGTTAAAATAGATCCCACCCAAGGTGCTTGTCCAGACCCTCTTTTTTCATCTAGATAGCCCCGAAGCACCATGGAGACTGCTGTGACTTGCTTTCATCCACTAATTACAGTTGCACCATCATAAAAAACCAGCGAGGTAATTTATATTAATTATACAGGAATGAGTATAACAGTTTGAAACGCCATGGCTTGACATGCTGTACATAACATGCAGTAAAATTGTCAGAGACGTGTGGGCTAGAGCCTTGTAATTGATCGATGCATACAGTGAAAGAGTCTCTCCTTCTGTTGTTGTGTGTGTGAGTGGACCGTGTGAATTAGAGTCAATAAATTATCATCATCTGTAAGCTTACAGAGTCTTTATGTCATAGTCAATGGGCCTGAGCACCCATCCAATGGCTTGCCCTACTAAAGAGAAACAACACTGGGGAAAACAATGACAGCATGTTGGATCCAATACAGTAAACATATTAAAGGAAGTGCCATTACATTGTCTGAGCAGGACAAAGGGCAAGACCCGCATGATATTTAATGACCCACTGTATTAAAATTAACAATGCTATTTTACCACCACAGTTTTCTCATTTCCATTTATCAGACCATGCTAGACAAAGAGATGGATATGTTTTTTTGGACGGAGACCTCAGTGGTGAGTGAATCCTACTTTTCATTGCGCAGTGTTGTGACGACTCCTTTTGAAATTTAATAAGATACAGATTACTTCTTACATTAATTTATGCTGTAATATTGAAGCCTTATTTTTGATTTCAGAATGAAAGTATTGTTGAATATTCAGCCCTTAAAGGTGTTTGTGTCCTAACACACGGTCGTCTGCCTTAGACCCGACTCTGACTGAGCTTCTTTGGAATCACTAATATTTTTGGATTAGTCACTGTAACTTAATTACACAAGTTATTTAGTAAACGCTAGTGATTACAATGACATTTATCTTTTAATGTAATTATATAACTGTTATGTGTAACCAGTCACTCCCCATCACTGATTATGTATTTCTCATCTGCATTTACTTAGTTTCCAAAATTAATTTTAACGGTCGTCAACTACGGTGCATCATTGCCGTCATATTGTATTTGTTAAATAGGTCATCAAAGGCTGCTCAAGTTTGTGTGTGTGTGTGTGTGTGTGTGTGCGCAGTGGAGGACAGGCGGTATGGGCCCAGGCCTGCTCCCTGTGCTTCGGCAGCATCTCGGCAGCCTGACGTGGTTTATAGCCCCAGTTGCCCTCTCTGGGTCTGTTTATGGATTCCCATAGAATAGAGAATCATGGCCACTCCAGGAAAAGCCAGCCAAAAACAACAGCACCACCACTGCACTGTTGCCTGCCTTTGCTGTCTTTGTCATAACTCATCGTGCTGTTTCTGCAGGAAAAAAAGTGTTCATAGTAATGACATAAGATGACTGTAAATTCTGATGCTAATGTTTAATTTTTTTTGTTGATTTAAGATAAAAATGTCACCACAAATGTGGCTGGTTTATTGGATGCTGTTATAGGTTGGTGAAAAAATTGTGGGCTTTGTTAAGGGAAAGCTTTTTTCTATGGGTTGGAACAGCATTGCCTTTGCTGGAGTGGTTATTTTATGATACCTGTAAGATTTATTACATGAAAATGCTCAACTTTGATAGGATAATGAAAGTGCAACACCAAGGGCATTGTTAATCGAGGAAATATTCTGCGTGATGTGTTTTTCCTGTTACTTTCCCTACAGTTCTCTGGAGCAGTGCAGTTCATTACTCTTTAGAAGAGTGATTATAGATGCACTTTGGATGTGAAAACAGTCTCTGTAGTTGGCGCTGTTGAGATGGAGCACAGCCATGTTGTGTTTTCTTTGTGCTCTGATGGTAAAACCAAACCCTCAGTCCAAGTTTGCTCAGTTGTGCTGTGCCACAGGGGCAAGTCCATCATCCGCTGAAGCTGCTCAACTGGGGAACATCTGGTTAGTGGATGGTCTTGACTGGACCCGGGCCTACCCCTCCTCCAGAGCTTCACAGACTGTGATCCTGAGGCCAGAGCTTCACTGGGCGCCTCGCTCTGCTACGGCCGCTGCTGTGTCATGACAGCAGAGGTTACTGGGTTATTACTGTTATCAAACAGTCAACACTAAGTTTAGGCCTTGCAATGATGCAAAAGAGCACTAAAAACGGGCCATCAGTCATTTTCACTGTAGACAGTCAGCATCAGACACAGCCATGCTGGCCGTAAACCTTTATGACTGTTTCTCCTGGTGTTATTCAACTCCCTCTGCATCCATCAGCACAACATACAGAGTCTTTCCTCATTTCTCTAGCCATGTTTAGTCTTGTTTTTCCTCAAAAAAAAAAAAAAAAAAATTCTCCACATGCCCTGCACTCTTGTATTAGAGTATGTGTGTACGTATTTTTGCAGCCGAGCCAAAGAATGTAAGGAAAAGCATTTTCTGTGGCATACCTCTGAACCCGCAGTTTGTTCCCTCCTCACTCTGTCATCTACTCTCTCACTTTCTCCCCTCCCTCACTGTGGATTCCCCAACCACACCACAACACCGTTAACAGACGCAGCCCTGACAGATTTACTGCCATCGTCTTTCCATTGGCCGCCAGCCTGACAGCTGAGATTTAATGCTGCCTCCTCATTGGCCAAGACCTGACAGGCAAATATATGGGCGCACTGTGATTTGATGCCTCCTGCCTTTGAAGTGAGTTACAGCTCTGTCGCTTATAGGACACAGAAACGGTGTCAGGTTGCAATCGTAAAACCTTATCCCTGAAGGGAGGCGGCGCTGGAGTATAATAGTCCTGACGTCAGGAGTGGAGAAGAGACCTTCTTTTGAGAGTAGAGGAAGAATAGACAAATGTGTGCGGGGTGTCTATTCAGAAATACTCTGAAGTGACAATTATTGTGCAGGTTTCAACATCTCCTTGGCTCTGTTTTGACATATTTCAGCCAGAATATGATCGTGCAGTAATCATAATTTCGTGTGATCTTCTGAAACCAGATATTCTTACATATAATCATGCTGTCTTGTATGAAGCTAAACATTTACCACTAGATTAAGTCCTGCTACTGAAAGATGATGATGGGCCTTAAAACCAAAAATCAGACGCATGCACATGTTTTAGTTTTTTTTTCCTTTCCTGAAATTTGGTTTTTACAGTGTTGGGGTAAGAAGAGCTGAAATGACTCAGTAAATCATTCTATCACATAACTGATCAACAGCAGTGAGACGCCAAAGCCACTCTGTCATCTGACTACTGTATCTGATATCTGGTCACTGCAGCTCCAGCGTTCGTGCAACGGCGTCATCTATCTGCAGCTATCTATCTCTTCATCAGTCTAACAGTCTATCCTGACAAGATCAAGTAGAGCGGGAATGCAGGCCCGGAACTGCCTTGACCCATGGAAATCTCTGAGGGTAAATAGCACAGCTGCCCCTGCCCCGACTATCAACCCCGAGTAAATTCATGCACTCCTTCCCTTGGATATCAAATCTCTCTCTTTACTCTTTCACTTCACACTTGAGGTCATCTGCTCAGGTGGAAAATTGTCAGAAAGTAAAGAGACAGAGGAAAGCCCTGGACTTGCCTTGTCAAGTGAGATTGCATAATTTCATGAGAGACCTTCTTGTGAACTTGATATCTTGGGGTTACATGGTTTACCCCCTGACAATGTTCCATGTAAGAGAAAGAAAACAGGTTTTACATCTTCAAGCGACATGATCCCCCTGAACTCTGAAGAATGATGGATAGTTAGTCAATGCATTACAGGAACTTGGACACACGCCTACGGTGCATTTACGTGTGTTTGCTTTTGAGGAAGAGATGCTTCTGTTTTGTTTTTAGCCGGTGGTTTTCAGCACATGTCTCCAAAAAAACCAAAACAAAAATAAAACACGTTTTTTGCATTTTAGGTAGACATAGAAAAAAGATGCATTAAATAGATATTCTAATACATTTTACATACAAACACATGAAACATATACCTTTAGTATAATATGGTTCAATAGAACAGAATAAAATAGAAGCAGCAAAAGCATTTAGTGGAAAAGGACTATATAAAACCCCCCACAAAATACTGAAAAATATGAGCAAATGTAAAAAAAAACCCTACAAGATTTTTTTATATATATATATATACACACACACACAACTAAAGTAACACTAAAACTGCTGAAATATAGAAAAGCTAAGTCTATTCTACCGATGAGAAATATGTAATATATATACAGGCACTGTAGGATATATACAGATAAGATTAATCCATAAAGACCCAGTGCTACATTTGTGTCAGTTCCCAAATTTGAATTGAATTTTTATTTCTATGTAACCATTTTAAAAGTGATTTATCACCATTCATGATAATATGATCCTTTGTGTTTTGCAATTTTGCATGTATTTTCCTATATTTAATTCACTGATCATGTAGATGTTCATAAATTCAAAGGTTATTCCATCAAAATAGAAAAAAATAAAGAAAAGTGACTTTTTCAACAAAATATATAAGTGCATGTAAAAATAAGTTTCTCCATCCACTGTTATTGATCCAGGTCCATTGGTTTTACTGGTGCATCAATGTTGTCGAAGATGACGGTGTTTCCATGGCAACTACAGTGCCTCTGAACATGCAAATGGATCATATCTGATGACCATGAAAGGATGACAAACTGTATTTGACACTAATCATTTACATGCATTGATAGAATTAGTGATCAACAGGTGTTAAACAGTTTAGATCAGCGCTGGTCACTGGTGGCTGTTTGGGTCTGTATGGGTTAAACCACACATACTTTTAGTGACTTAGCACATGAACATTATTTCCCAGAGTTCATAGAGTATCAAGCACCACTACTTACCTGAACCTGTACCTGTACCTTTATCTGTACCTGTACCTATACCGGTACCTATACCGGTACCGGTACCTGTAGCTTTACCTGTACCTGTACCTATACCGGTACCTTTACCTTTACCTGTACCAGTACCTTTACCTGTAGCTTTACCTATACCGGTACCTTTACCTTTACCTTTACCTGTACCAGTACCAGTACCAGTACCAGTACCAGTACCAGTACCTTTACCTTTACCTTTACCTTTACCTGTACCAGTACCTTTACCTGTACCTGTACCTGTACCTATACCAGTACCTTTACCTGTGCCTTTACCTGTGCTAGTACCAGTACCTTTACCTGTACCTTTACCTGTACCAGTACCTTTACCTGTAACGGTACCTGTAGCTTTACCTGTACCTGTACCAGTACCAGTACCTTTACCTGTAACGGTACCAGTACCTTTACCGGTACCTGTACCAGTACCTTTACCTGTAACGGTACCTGTAGCTTTACCTGTACCTGTACCAGTACCAGTACCTTTACCTTTACCTGTACCTGTACCTGTACCTGTAACTTTACCTTCATCTGTACCTTATGGCTTAGCTGCAGGTTTTTGAAGTTACAACCTGACAGGGCCTGTGTAATCCTGCAGCTGATGATTCATAATGAAACATCCCTCAACTAGTCAGTCTATTTGCCTACATAAATGATTAGAAATGTGCTCTTATCTTCACCCCTGTAGTGTGTTTCATCATCAGTGGATTATTAGATGGCAGATAAAGTCAAAAGAGAAGAAGAAAGAAAACTGGTTTGCAGAGTTCAAGTCTGAGGTGCCCCATGGCGTGGCTGGTTCCCTGGAGAACAAGTTCAGTCCAAACATGTCCCAACAAGCTGCAGATTAATAGGGTGGCGTAAGGCCATGGCATGTTAATGTATCTGTGGAGGCAAAACACACCTCTTCTACAAAGTGATTTTTACACAGTCGGCAGGGCGCCGCAGTGTCCATCCTGTCAAAGGGGAATGTGGATTACTCTCGGGCCAAATAAATCTCAACAACAAGGTCCTGAACAACTGAGCTTGATCTTTGTAAATACATCTGCATACAAGATACTCTCAGCAGAAGTATAGATGGAAGAGCAGGCAACCTTAGCAGTGTTTAGGCCTCTAATTTCCTCTGGTTTTGTTATCCGTTAACTAGAAGAGCTTATATCCTCCAGTTTCTCAAAATTACATCCAATTCAAGTCAACATTTACTACAACTGCCACACTTTTCTTCATTGCATCTGTCCACATTCTTGCCCTGCATCTTAGTAACAGTAAATTAATCGTCTTTATAAACTTTCATTCATTGGTTGTTTGGGTTCCCCTGCTCCCTGTTCTCTGTTCATCTGTCTGTGCAAACATGTGAGCTAACGGGTTTCCAACACAAAGCGACTTATTCACTGGGGGTAAAGTATGAATATTCATGATTTCACTCATCAAATGATCAAAACACGCAACTGGGCCGTGTTCAAACTTCACTTTTCCCTTGTTACCATGCAGACGGGTGACAGCTTTCTCTTTGCATCTCCTCCGTGTTGTGTTTTGAGGACTGGGAATGACACCCAGAGGCCAATTAATCTTCTTGAGTTGCACTAATTAGAGAAGTAGTGGCAGAAATCTGAATGTGGGACAATTTGAAGCATCAAATGACAGAACGTACCCCATCAGAGACATTTTGTGAGGCAGGTGGCGCACAAACACCCCCTTGATAACAATCAGAGGCAGACATTTTGATACCAGCAACACAGAATATAATGCATACTTCCATTTTTTGTGTATTGTTTTTAAGGTCATTTTGTTCATTTGATGTCAGACTAGTCCAAGATGGCTGCCCTCCATTAGAAGTCTCTTACCTAAAGTAGCTCATCTTTAATTTTGTATCATAAAGTTCTCTTTCTGGTGCATGATGCCTTTTGGTTATAATGTAGACCAGGATCCAACCACATACATAATTTATTTCTGAATAATAGCCCCCAGTATTAGAGAATATTACAATATTTGGTAATCATTAATAAGTAATGCATTCACACTGTTTCTGCTCATGGTTTGACGAGAACTTTAGATTTATGGCTAATTTTTTCATGCAATTTTAAGTAATTATCGTGCAAGTGTGATAAGTCAAATTGATGTTTTTACATTAAAGCTGACACTGTTGGTTTAATATGAAAATGCACTCAAAAGACAATGACTGTACGATCATATTAACAATAATCACAGTCACACAGGCCATTTCGGCAAGTAAATTCACATTCCACTGAAATCTATTTACGTTTGTGCTTTTTGTTGCATTTTGTTTGTTTTGTACCATTTCAAGTACACTCTACATAGATTTGAGGATTTGTTGACTGACGTTTTCTGGAGAATAGGAGTAACCCAGACAGAGGAATTAAAATTTTAATGATGAGCAGCACCACCACGCTGACGGCCATGGAACATCTCTCGGACAGCTTAAATATCACCGCTAATTAACACAGAGAGGTGGGCTGTCATGGACATGATGAATGTTCGAAGGGGGCAGATCGTTGCTTTCAACCAACCAGTGATTCCTTTATTAATCAAAGCCTGAGATGAAAAGGCTCTCCCACACCTCAGGGAGAGGGAGATAGCAGGAGCTATTGTTGGGAGGGTTTCAATCATTCGCCGTAAGCCTGTGATGTATTTGATCAGGGGGCATCCAAACATTTGTAGGAGACAGAATGTTTCTGGTGCTGGGAGCTTGTTTTTGTAAACCTCTGAACCACCCAAATGTTGACAGAGCCACAGTGAGAGCAGTCAGCTGAGATTTACACGTTGTTGAGGAGATTTCTGTTTGGAGGACCTATTTTTTTAATCCGCCTGACAGGAGAGGTGAGGATGTGGAGAGCTGGCAATCAGTCTTAAAGAGAGCCCTCCTCCCTGATAGAGTGAGCCAGAGCGTGCACAAGGCAGCACTCCCACACTTTACCTCTGGACTGACTCCATGATCAGTCTGTCTCCCAGAGATGATTTCGAACCTAGATGATTTCAGCACTTTGTGTATGAAGATGGAGTGTTATCTCCCCCTCTCTGATCTCCTCCCCATCTACCTCACTTAAGGAGGTCCATTGTTAAGTGCCGGGGGCCTGTGGGTGCTGTAAATCAGGCTGCAGTGGGAGGGGATGTCTCCCATGGGGGAAAGCGCACACTCCCAGCAGCCTTCAGGCTGATCTCATCCTGCCTATCCTAATGCTTTAATTAAAGAACTGGTCAATAGCAAAGAGGAAGGTGCTAAAGGGTATGATCTGCACTTCCTAACATACGTCTGATGTGACAATACCCACGCAGGGACAGAATGACATGGCAATGTACTTGAAGAAATTCTTTTCTTCTTCCTGAAGAATGTTGGGATCAGATGTCACCACACACTCATGTCTCACATTAATAACATACTTTCTGAGGGAACATTTGTAACACGTTATATCTTCACAGGCATTTCTCTGAATTAAAAAAAATAAGTTTCCATAGATGCTACTGTTTGTGATCAATATTTAGTTTGAAAATAATTGTCGTAGCTACTAATTAGTCATTATTTCTCGGTGTAGACTCCACGTAGTAAAATTAAATAGAAACTGAACTTGTTAAAACTGCAGGTCGTGACATCAGTGAATGTTTAAAGACAGTGATGTATCAGATGCCGTCTGTAGTGGCCTCAACAACTTGAAAAAAAAAACAGGAAATAAAGATAGAAACTGTGGCTAGACACCTCCCTCTGGTGGCACAGACAGGGTTTGGTGTAAACCTTTAGTACAACAAAAACAGATTTCAGAATATATTTGGTGATTGTTTATTGACTATAATGACTAGTGTTATTCTCATTTCCTGGTGACAAACATGAATTTGTTAAAACTTCCTAAATGTGTCCTCTGGTAAAAGTGGCTCTTGGATACTTCAGTCTGTTTTACTGATGGCCTTCAGTGACGTTAATGCTTTCATTTTTTCTAGTTAATGTTAACGAAGAACGAAGCCTGTAATGTTATTTTAACAAAGAAAATATTTGTATAATTATAAGTGCAGATACCAGCCTTTTCAGTTTTGCATTGGTGTAGATGTTTTTACAAGACTTCTTTTTTTTTTTTTTTTAACACAAATTCATTTTTTGCATTTAAGTAAAAACCGACAAATTGATTTTAATAGAAACTAAGCACCAACTACCGTATCTAATTAATTAATTGAGCTTTAATCCTTGAAGATATTGTTTCAACTCTGGCATTATCAAAAGATAGGAAACACATTTTAAAGCATTCCTTCATCTTCTGAGAAACACGTGATCCTCGTGGTCATTGACGCCATCTGCTGACACAAACGGCGAATTACATTGCTCTCAATCATTTGGGATTCTTCCCATTTTTAAAGATCTGTAACAACTCAAAGGTGACTGAAGGTAAACGCTACACAAAAGGGATGAAACACAGGCACAGGATGTTTAACTGTAACTTGTATCTATTCATACAGGCTGAACCAAATATCAAAATCCCGTAAAACCGCTGCTGTTTAAATAAATAACACACATTTGTTTTAAAAAAAAAGGTGTAACAGTTTTATTTAGACTTGGGGCTCTAGATCTCTGTTTACTACAGTATGTCTAAGTCCAGCTGACTTAACTTCAGCCATGAAATGACAAAAAAAAGGAGGAAGTTACATTAAAAAATAATCAAAATGGATACAAGGTCCTCCGGCAAAAACATGCAAAAGAAAGGAAAACATACTAAATGTAGCTGCTTTTCTAAAGAGCTGCAGCTTTCACATGATTCCTAAAAGCAAGTTGAATGATTTTATGTAAGAATCCGTCAAACTATGGATGATAATTTTGTAAATACTTTGATTCTCTTCCAGAGTGTAGGTCCCATACGTACTATTTCCTACTCCTAATACACTTTAAATATATATTAACTTCTTAAGCAGTGGACAAGTCAATGATGGGCCCCAGACTCTTAAAATAATCTAAAGGTGACAAGAAAAGAGCTACCAGTTCACTAGAAAACATGTTTTAGTCTAAAAAGACAACAACTGTTAAATGTATGCATCTCCCTATAACCGAGCTAAGTGCTTCAGTCCAGTGTTTACAAATTCATTTGTCCGTACAGAGGTCTTATGACAAAATACTGCAGGTTTTCATACAGTTCATCAAGTGGACCTGCTATTCCTCCATCCATCTTCACTGAAGACGCTGAAGGTTAAACTGGACTTAAAATGATATGGCACCGTGCGGTCAGTAACTGATTGAATAATTTATCCGTATAACTAGTATATACCATGATTTTAGTTTCAGTTCCTTTGTGAATACTGTTGAATAACCAGGTTTTCCTCTGATGTAACCAGTATTTTGACCCATTTTTGGACAAATATCACAAACTAGTAAACTCCAAAAAGCAAATATGCACACTCATCGCACTTTCTCAACATTACTTACAAAAATACTTCTGAAATAAAGGAAGACAATTCAGGGAAATCACCCTGACACAGAGATAAGACTGCCAGTGGTTTCTATAATGACAAAACATGTAAACAAAAAAAAAAAATCTGAAATGGGGCGGCCACAACGAATGACTCCTCCAGTTGTTTCTTTTAAAAAATTATGCATGTTTTAAGAGTTCACAGTTAAACCATTCTGCTCTTTCTTTCTTTTTTAAATTTTTTTTTTTTACACCTGTAACTAGTTTTTCAAAGGCAGATTTTCCTGTGAGAATGATGTTGTGCTGATGAGGACTCTGACATCTGCCTCTTTAATGCCTCATGAACAGACTTATTAAAACATATACTAAGTTTTAATATAAGGAGATGAATTACTTCCTCAAAGCAGCGTGGACCACAGACCGTCTGCTGTGACCTTTGACCTCAGGGCTGCAGCTGGTACATCTACATGAAAAAAACCCCCAAAACAAACAAACTTAAAAGCATCGCTTAAAGGTCACATAGTTCTGCGTTTGTGTCCTTTAGTTATTGTTTGCCTAAAAAGAATATAATGAACTTAAGCTAAATGTTGCATGTAAACTAAACAGAGTAGTGTGCGTTTGTTAAGTTATTGCCATAATAATAACAATAAAAAAAAAAAGACCAGTTGTCCAAGGCTGTGTTAGTCCGTCTTCTATCTGTACCATCAATGCAACAATACATCAAAAAATACAACAATCCACTAGTGAGCCTAATGTCCAGCTGACCAGAGCCATGTAGAGTCTGGTTGTGTGAAAGCTGGGCTGTTTTCAAGGTCTGTGGGCTCTCCTGGGGGACGGTTACACGGTCAGCCGGTTGTTGGTGGACTGTAGTGGACTCCAGGAGGCTGTATGTGTGGCGGCTTCCTGTCCGTATCCTGAAGCCCGGGTGTCACACATCGACTGGTTCTCTTCTTTAGTTATGCCGACCGTACACAAGCGTCGGTGCCGGAGCAGCCGATCTGTCCGAGAGAAGTTCTGCAGGCAGAAGCAGAGCGGTGGGTGTTTGTTGACATAAACAATGAATATACAACTGTAGGGAAAATTAAGAGACCACTGTTTTTATAATTTATAAGTATGTATTGGATTAACATTAACATGTTGATTTATTGTAGAAAATTCTGACAACATTTCTTCTAAATTCCAACTAAAATTATTATTATTTTCAGCATTAATTTGCAGAAAATAACAGCTACCTGTGGGGCTGACTTAGTATCATGCCAGCCCAGTTAATCTAAAACGTCTCTCACAAGATCTAGAAGTGGTAAAAAAGTACAACAGACATTCTCTTTTGCAGAGCTGATGATGAAATAGCTGAGGGGTGAGCTATGTTACTGTGTCACTTCTGTAAACCATGACAATTTACTTAATTTAGTCAGTTTAGTTATCATTTGATAAATACTGATAACAGTCTGTATTGGGGCATGTAAAACAAAAAAGTAGTGTTTTCAGTCAACCCTAGGGCAATAATGAAACTTTAGCTGATAATTAACTGTGACGCAGATAACTGCAAGTATTAATTTGTCATTTGCTGCTTGTTTTATTCCACCGTTATAGTGTAAAAGTTTACTTCCACACATACTGTACAACTAATGAAAAAGAGGAGCATTACATTAGCGTTACACACTGAAACACACATAAAAATGGATGAGGCTTTTACGCTGAGAACGGTTCTGACATGAATTATCACTAAAATAGATGATAACTGATCAGGTCGTTACCTGATCAGTTATCAGACTGACTAACAGATTTCATTGCAGGGTTTTCCCTACTGTAATAGGGCCAAGGTACAACACACACACACCACACCAAGAACCACCTTTGCCAAATTAATGTAAGCTGAGTATTAAAACTAAATGATTATTCCTAGATAATCATTTCATATATCTTTATATACAGATACAGATTAATGTTATTGATCCCCAAGAGAAATATTCAGTATGTTAAGACTATGTCTGCTCATATGTTTACAATAATGACCCAAAATTATATGAAATGATATATTTTTGTGTTAAAACACTAAAAACTCCTAACCATCTTCAACACCTGTACTTAAAATATTACAATTAGTCTGCAAAACAAGATTAAATAATAGCAAAATTGCCAGGGAGATTACCTATAAGCAACACCAAAGCATCACATAAATGCTGTGATGCTTTGAGAAACCCTATGATGTAAGTGAAGCATCTTGAAATGAAGGCCTAAACATAAAAAAACAAACAAACAAACAAAACAAGTCCTTGGAGAATGATGTGAAAATATAACATTTAATTCAACTTCATTCAACAGTTTTGAGTATCTAAATTATGTTAAAGCAAAGACACACCAAATCAACTGCCATTTGTTGGCAGAAAAGGTGGCCCAACTGATCTGTCGGCTCCCATCTCACTGACGCACTCGAAGTGCAAAGAACACACCAAATCGACTACCGCCTTGAGTATACATTCTGCACTTGCACAAGATATAATCACTCCATAACAGCAGGTGATGCTAATCTGTACTGTGGCCCAAAAAACGAAAAACTGGAAATGACGGAACATCTTTAGATTAAAACACAGAGCTCTCTGCCGTCAGTCATTGTTGTTAGCTGAGAGTGTTGAGTAGTCAAGAAGGGTTGTTGTTGTTTTCATTGAACAGATAGCTAGTAATAAGAAGATTCTGCTGTTGTCAGCTGTAGGGCTTCTTCTTGTGGAAGATGACGGATTCTGGTCTTTTTGTTCATTGATTTGCTAGTCAAGGGCTATCCCTCCACCAGTCAGGTTGGTCAGACTGAACGACTGGGTAACGACCGATTACACATGTTGAATTGGCTGAAAAGCGTGGCGATGGCATTAATGGTGGCTGATCGCACAGAACATGCCAAACAGACTTATGTCACCCACCTGTCTGATAACATCTAACCACTGGAAATCGGGTTGGTGTGTCTTTGCCCTTAAATGTGGCTCGAAATAGTGGCTCTCTGCAATGACTAATATCACAGAAATAGGTTTGTTTTTTAATAAAATGGATTATAACAGAGTAGAATTCACTAGATTCGCAACCAAGAACTGGAATTAACTGGGGGTGGGGGGTTAGTTGATCATTGTTTAATCTGTTCAATAATTGTAATTGTATTATTTTGTTATGTTATGAAAACAATAAAAAGAATGTTAGCCAAAAAAAAAAAAAAAAGTGGCTGATTACGTAATAAGTGTGACAAGCCTATTCAGTCATGCCATCCATCAGTCTAACACACTGTGCGTTTCCTGTTCTGACGCCAACATGCGGCTCAGGTCTGTGATCATCCGTTTTACTTTTGATCACATTCCAGAGCTTTTTCGACAGGATTCAGATCTGAACATTTTTAGTGGTTTCTTAATTTATTCCCCAGTTCAATGCTAATGAACTGATGACTAACCTGATGGCAGCGATCGCACTGGTACGGCTTCTCTCCGCTGTGAACCCTCTTGTGTCTGTCCAGGTGGTACCGCTGAATAAAACGCATGTCGCAAGAATCACAGGCAAATGGTTTTTCCCCTGTCAACAGTCACAGGTATATCTTACTTTTCAATCAATCAATGCTTGTTATTTCTACAAACCAGTATAAATATTGAACAATCACAACAATGTACAAAGATAAAACTAATCCACTCAGTGAGGGACTACTCACCTGTATGTGTGAGTATATGTCGTTTGAGATGATAGCTGCTCCTAAACGCTCCATAACAGTGGTCACATATGAAATTTTTCTGGACTTTCAAGGACAAGTCGTCATCCATATCAATGGGTGGGAGCAAATGCTGGCAGAAATAACAATGCTGGTTTAAACTGTACAGATAACACTGAACGTTTTACAACACCTCCATTTTCTCTACAGGGATAATCTGTCTTTGTTGGTTGTGTTTTTCTTGTCATTTCTCACTAAAAAAAACACATGACGACATGACACAATTTTTTTTTAGATGTTGGTAAATGCTTTAAGCCTCTTTCAGTTCACCAGAACAGAAACAAAACAGAAAATGTGTTTAGTTTTATAAGAAATCCTTTTCAGCTAATAAGTAATACTGCACTGCAATAAATAGTGTACTGCGATCATAAACATTATTAAGTATTTATTAAGTATTTCTTACCTGCACTTTCTCCTTTATTTTATTGGATGATGGAGATTTTTTGTGCTTCTTTTTGGGTTGCAAGTTCTGGTTTGCTTGCATGTCCTTTCCATCCAACATTCTTGATGAGTGATAATCCCCGTCCTTACGAATCAGCTTTTAGAAGATGGATAGTAATGTTAAAATACATGTTAAAACATCTACCTATACAGAATTATGGTTACAAGACCAACTTTACTTTTTTATGACAAAAAAAACAACAGTGTCCAACATCAGTATATTTAGGAGTCACTTTAATAAAGCAAAATATTATTAACCTTTCTAAAACAGTTATACTTCTTACATAGATACTGGTATTGAAAAGATACAGCTGTTTATATTATAGATTGTTGCAGCCTGATTTTGGAGTGGTTTCTTCATAGAAAGAGAACTTAGACTTATCCATCTGCTTGTATTTTTACTGATGTGCTGTAAAATAGATTTACTATATTTAGGTATTTGAATCATTGACAGGAGGGGTACACAGATAAGTCATATGAATGTCAGTATCTGATTGTATTTTTCTTTTCAGATGACATTCAGTGATATGATATGGTGAATTATAACAAAGGTTGTTTTATGATTGAATTTGTACTCATCTAAAGACTGTGATGATGGGTTAAAGGACAATTCAGCCATTGCCATGTTTACCTGATACAAAATAGGAATAAATAATAACAAAAAAATAAATAAAAATCTACCAATCGACCCAGTATTTCACAGTCAGTGCATCTCTAAGGTGAATAAATTCAGTTCATTTCCATTCAGAGATAGTGCTGTAGTTCTCACCAGGGGTGGACAGGTTCCGGATGATGGATGGCCCATATGACTGTGGTGAGGATGCCCATGATGAACCTGGTGTCCGTGACTGTGGTTATGGCTGTGTTGTGAGTGTGGCTGGTGGCTCTCTGGACTGGCCCTCTGCCCCTGAGCCAGAGGGGACATCATCTTCTTCTGGCCTGGGATGTTGTTGGCTTGCATCAGGGCCATGCTGGACAGCACCGCCTCACAGCCCAGCAACCCAGCCTGGCAACACAAACAACATGTCAGAGCAAAAAGAACCCACAGTGGAGGAATGGAGAGCCAAGGAGAGAGGAGGGAAGGGGTGGGGTGAGGGCATGAGTAATGGGATAAAGAGAAATGCACTGCGAACACACGCTACAACCATGATGGTGATTCTGGAGATGAAGAGACTTCCACTGACCCATTTCATATGCTCTCGAACAGTGTTGTTGGAATGGTGTGTCATCGTCGTGGTTTAGAATGCGTGTGTGTTTGTGGGAAACAGAGGGGGGCTTCACTCAGGATGATACAAGAGACCACACCCACCCAAATCATCAGGGGCCAAAGCCTGAAAGTAGAGGCATGACAACATGAGCCCAGGCTTTTTACATAATTGAGTTAGGAAACCCAATCCATTCTTAAAACATCAGCAAATGTGGATGTATGACCAGGGATGTAAGCCCAGTATTTAATTTGACAAAAGCCCCAAAGGTTTGGTGCACATCACACATTTCCATGTTTGACAGAAAACCAGAAAATAAGAGAGAAAAAACAAAAATAAGATCAGAGGGAGTGTATGAAGACGGAAGACACCACTGCGAATGCGACAAGTCAATCAATCAAATGATTCCTAAATGTGCAAACAAACGCTATAAAAGATGTTCTATTAGAGCGTTAGTGATGAATATAAATCAATTAGGTCAGCTATTAAATGAATTACCAGCTATTTATATAATTAATCAATCTATTTGATTTTTCTTAAAGAAAAGGAAGCATTAAAAAATCTATTACTCCATCTTTATAGAAACAAAAAAAGTATCACCGCTATGGCCTATTTTCCTCTTTTGTACCATCTTTACATTTCTTTTATTTTTTCTTTTACTATTCTTCTTTTATGTTGCTTTTATGTTATTCCTATGTTTTGATTGTAAAATTGTTTTCTTTATTACACTGGATAAACAAAGGATTAATAAATAAACAAAAACAATCCAAACAATAAAACTGACAAAATAACCAACAATGAAAATAGCCCTATTATGTATATTATCTAACTATAAATAAACACGGCTAAAAATTGTGATTACACTAAATCTACACTGAAAAAAAAATCTATAGCAGAAATAGGCTTATGGTGGATACAGGATGATGGGGATTGTTTATTTTAAATCTAATACAATCATTAGTTTTTGATATCTGTAAAAATTGAAGGATATGGTGGACTTACTGTGATCACCTCAGCCCCAAACGTCTAAAGTTGCCACCTTAAAAAAGCTCTGAATAGTTTGACAGATCCATCCCACTCTAGACTTTCCATATTTGAACCACTGCCCTCAGCATGGATTAACATCGACAAACTAAAAAAAAAGCTTCTATACCATGGCTGTAAAAACTTTAAACTCTGCCAAAAGCTGATCTATAATGCCAAAGGTATCCACACCTGCAACACTGCCCTTCTGTATACGCACCTTATTCACATATGCAGGCCTCTAAATTTATTTATTTATTTTTTTACACATACTAGAGCTACTTTGTGTCTGTGTGTATATGATAAACTTTTCTCTTTCTCCAATTTAAATTATTATTGGAATTGTACAATACCATTACGCAAAACCAGCAGTATGTGATGGTAAATACGTTTCATATTTGTCAATTCGAATTTTTAGAGGCACTGAGCCCTTTTCGTATACTTTTTATAGGAATGGTACTTTATACTTGTTTGCACTGATGGGACAGCAAACTATTTTGTTGTATGTGCACAGTGACAATAAGGCCATTGAGTTAAGTTAAATAAAAAGATAAAACAGCTTGTTCAAATGTTTGTGTCTATTAATAATACGCAGGCTATTTTTTCATACAAACAAGCTCACACAGTTTTTCTGTGTTTGACACGGAAATGGACATGTCAAACTGAAACATGATATGTAGTTTCAAGGGAATTAGCTAGCAGTGTTGTAGATGTTGGACTCCATGCTAGACTTCAATGAACAAATGCGCTTTATTGTTAAAACAGGGCTGTATCGAGCAGAAATGGTGACTGCAATTGGTATCAATTGTGTCTAGATAAGGTTTTTATATTTAATAGCGTAGCTCAGGGTAAGAGTTGCTTAACAGAACAGACAAAGCTGACTAGCTAGCCAGTAGTTGGACCTGAACCCCCACCCCCCGCCCCAGACAACACAACAACAGCCGCCAGGGCGTGCTGAGCCCCGGCCACAAAACAACACCTCCTTCCCCAACGACAGCAGCTAGAAGGAGGGAAGGAGCGGATTATAAAGCGTGCCAAATACCGCATCCAAAAAATGTTATAAATCCGACTGCTTACCTTCCGATTCTATAGTTTTATAGATTCTTATTTCTTGTCGCACTTCCAATTTTTTCTCAGTTTACAAACACTGGCAGGAAACGCCACCGGAAGTGCTCCCCAGGGAGAGTTGTTATTGGTCAGAAGCCTGGTCATGTGATCTAC
>JAQQZY010000027.1:20189887-20215901 GCA_030068375.1 Ostorhinchus rueppellii | reverse complement strand
CAGGGGGCCGCGCCATAGCCAATGGCGGAGCAGCTCCGAGCGCCGACTGGAACAGTACCGTAAAGTATGGAATAATTGCGCCTTTCATAACTTGAAATTTCTTTCGTTACTAGAGTCAATATTTTTCTCATAAAGGATTTTCATTACCTGGAAATTTCATCCAGTCCTTCGTAAGTAGAGGTACCACTGTATATGACATTTCCCACACATTTGCGTTTCCATTTGCACAGATTTCACCCAGAAACGTTCGTCTAAATGTGGAGTTAAAAGTGAGAACGAAACGCCACTTTTGCGCTTTTGGTTCAGATGGTTTCCGTGTAAATGTAGCCTCATATTACTAGATTTCACTATTGAGGTACTCAGCTGGGGTCTCTTCACCACGGTAATTAACTCTCAGGCCTGTCTATGTGCAGCGTGTAGCTCCATGGGGTTATTAGTTCTAAGGTATTTTTCCACTGTCTGAGAAAAAGGATGTTTGGCTAAAGGATTGGCAGTGCGGTCTGAGATTAAGTAACTGAAAGCGTAAACTGTGAACTCAGTATTTACCTGATGTCACATTTGTTGATTGATAGGCTATTATTTGTCTTTCAAAAGATAAGCATTGTGAACGTAGCCAGTTTAGCTCTCTGGTGTGTCTTTGGAGGAGCTTCTGTGTATCACTGATTTGGATCCATTGCAGCTGTGATGGTTTCATAAGTTGCTGGTTCAGATGTGCTTTTGGGATTATTCCTCTGAGTTTCTAACCAGATGTAAAACACTGGTGGAGATGGTTATGTATGCATGCATTATATGAAATGATGTTTCTTTATGTTAAAATGGTTAGATTAATTTTCCTCACTATTCCTTTTTTTTTTTTTTTTTTAATTCTCATCCCAAATTCTGCCTGTTTTTTTAATTTTATTGACATACATTTTTCAGCTCCTACATGCAAACACTGTCTGCATATGAGAGTTGAAACCTTTATTAACCCATAAAGACCCAAAGATCCACCAACATCCTGAACCATCTAGTGATCTAAAATATTTAATACCTGTTGATCCACTAATGCTATTGATCCATGTAAATATTTGGTGGGAAATACAGTTTGTCGTCTTTTCATGGTCATCAGATATGACCCATATGGATGTTCAGAGGCTCCATAGTTACCGTAGAAACGCTGTTATCTTCTACAACATTGATTCACCCATGGACTTGGATCAATGCCAGCGGATGGAGACACTTGGTTTGTCGTCTTTTAATAAGTTTTACTGAAAGTCACTTTATCTTCACTTTTCTCCGTTGTTGCTATAATAACACGCAACTTTTATCTGAGCTTTTATGAACATATGAATTAAATATAGAAAAATATATGATTTACACAGAAAAAACACAAAATACAGAGGATGATATGATGATAAATGGTGGTAAATCACTTAAGAAAGTTAACTATAGAGAAAACACTAATTTGGAAGTGCCACAAAACTAGCACTGGATCTTTATGGGTTAAGAAAGTAACACTTGACACAAATATATATGTTTCTTTTTGTCTCTATTAGCTTTGATCTAAAATCTTTCTGTATTTATTTGCCTTGCTCCCAGTGTGTAAAGCCCTGCACATTAGTAGTTCAATAAAAAAACAACAACAAAAAAAAACCAGCATTAAGATTAAATGACAAATTAGAATTAAGACAGAAATTATTGTCACTTAAGGCCCATTTCAGATTTTATACTCTTCCGTATATTTCTTGTTGTATAAATGTGCAATTTATTTAGTCAGCGTAGTTAGAATTTAATCAGTTTAGTTGATGTTTTCACTCCTTTGAGCCTATTCAAAGTATCTTTTCATCCACTGTACTGTTCTATAAGACCAAAGGTTTGACGATTGCAGTACTTGTATACAGAATCACTGTCATGCTGTTTGTGTCCCGCTGTGATATTTTTCTCGCTACAGCTGCTTTCTTGCGTCCTCAGGGGTGTTTTTCAGGGGAATCTTTTGCTTTGTTCTTTAAAGTGGTTAACCTGTTGAGGTGGCTATGTATTTCCTGAGTGTTTTTGTTAACATCAAGGAGGAAGAACATCTCTGTAACCCAGACCACAATTCCATTCAATTCAATGCATTGTCTGCAAACTGGTGTACTGGATGTTATCAGCAATATTATATTTTATTTACTCGGTATCAGCCGTTTTAGAAAAAGTATTTTCAGTCCTTAGTTTGTGGTAAACACTGCATTCAGTGTTTGTGTTAAAAGTTCCAACTGTGCTCAATTATATCACTATACAAGAGTTTTCTAATGCACGGAGCAGCACATACAAAGCACAGAACAGCTACTACCCACAACGAGTGGGTTCATGCTGCCAAGTAATGTGAGCAGAGATGCTTTTACTGAGAAAATGGTACTTCACTACTCTGTGATTGTAAGATGACCTACGCAGCTTCAGAATATGTTGCACTCATGAACCAAAATCTGTCAAGTGCAACTAAACATTTGTATTTTTTGCTGGAGAACCTAACGTGTATGTCTGTGTGTAGTGTTATTTTCCCTTCCTGCATTGTCCCAGATAATCCACTTTGGTGAATCTAAGTGGGGAAAAAGCCATTTGTATATGCACTCTGTCTGTGTGAGAGACTTCATAGCTCTAAAACATACTGGAAAGTCCAAATGCAGACATTTATTGATTGTTGTTTCATTAGGAAAAATGCTGTGGTGTCTGGTACACTGTGGAGGAACTGCCCAGGTGGAGTATTTAAGTCAGTTCACAGTATTTTTTTAGTGTATATCCACAACACAAAGGTTGGTTAGTCAACATAGTAAAGATCTGCAGATGACTTTTTTTTTTTCATGCGATTAATTCATGTTATTATGTATATGTTTCTTTTTTTATTTCCTTTTTTTTAAACTGTTCTTTACGTCATAAGTATATTAGGTTTGGGACAAGGTCATTTGTCATTCAAGGTTTTGTAGGGTGAATGAAACAAATCATTCATTCATCTTCTGAACCCGCTTTATCCTCACTAGGGTCACAGGGGTCACATGGAGCCTATCCCAGCTACTTAAGGGCGAAGGCGGGGTACACCCTGAACAAGTCGCTAGTTCATCGCAGGGCTGATGAAACGAATCGTTTCTGTAAATAGAAACGAATTGTTTTTGTAAATAGAATAGAACGTCTTGTCATCGTCCAATACAGAACAACGAAATTGAGAAGCGCAATCCTCAAGTGCGTTTCACAAAAAGTAATAAATAATATAAAACCAACACACCCAGAACATCTAAAACCAACAATATAAAAACATTTCTAAAATCTGTTAGATTAAGAATTAAGATTAAGACTTAAAATGTAGCTGTGTATTAAATTCAGAGCACAAACAGCATTTGGATAAAAACTAAAAACTTTGGATAAAAACTAAAGTAGAGCTGAAGACCAGAGCCTGTTGATTTCCAGCCACACTTTTGTATGAAACATAAATGATAAAAGTAGTGAAGTGGAGGATGACGTGTACAGCCTCATCATCAGTTAATTAGACTCAGAAATCAGCATAGTGAGGAGTCTGTAATATGAATACATAAACCTGAACAATTCGACGTACAGACAGACAGGCTGCAGGTGACACTCCAAGGGATGTTGAATCTGTTACTGCTTCTGTATGAAGTGAATATAGACCAATCTTTTATTTAACAAGTGACACAACTGTCACAAACTTCCAACATCACCACTGTGAAAAGTTTAGATGTTAAATATTTGTTTCACACTTCTATTGTTATGTCATTTATTTGTCACGCCTCCGGTGTGTGAAGGTGTCAACTTGTAGAGTTTGCTTAATGTGTTGAATTGTTGGAGAAATAAAGATTAGAGGATGATTCCAGAAGGGGAAGAATCTCAGTTAATGAGCTGCAGTAAGTTTCATTTATTTTTTCCGTTTTACATTTTCAGGTCGTTTTGAAACTATGGTGGAACACATTAGACTTTGGAGAACCATTATATGGTACCCGCTGTGATAATGCCACATATGGTATTAGAGTCTGAGTGTGTTCAGGTGTGATATCAAACCTTTTGAAAATTTTTTTTGCATTAGCTCAACGCTAGTCCAAACCTCACTGCAAGAAAAATCTAATGAAATACTATTATACAACAAGAAAACTGCACTTTGGAAAACATTGTAGGTAGGGCTGTCAAAATTAACGTATTAACGTGGATTAATCCATCATCGTGATTAATCTGATTAAAAAATTGAACGCAATTAGCCTATTTACAGCACAGAAGGACTCTGAATATCTCTGCCAATGCATTTGGGGCAGTTTGTCCAAGTAGAATTAACGTGGCACATACGCAAATGGGCAGTTGATCCAGTAGTGACAAGCAGCAGAACCAACCCATTAAGAAGGAAGACACTGAACAGCACATTGACCCTCTGAATGGAAATATATAAATACCAAGATGGAACAGTCGACTGATGTAAAGTATTATAAACACTCTGCAGGGGGAGTTTTCTTTTCACCCGAACCACCTCCATCTTAAAATACCACATTAACATGAAACACACATTAATCTGGGATTCTGCTAGCACTTTGGTTAATGCATTGTCCAGCTAGTGACAAAAACATTAAGTGCATGTGTATTCCCATCTTTCTTAAGTCTAACTTAATTGTTTTTTCCTTATTCCAGACATTTTGAGGTTTTTGTTTACCTGGAAAAACCCATTAAGTTATAAAGAAATGAAGACATAAAGAAATTAGTAACTGTCTTTCTTAAGTCTGTTTGCTCAAACAGAAGGAAACAAAAATGCAAAATGAAACGAAATTAATATAGATTAAAAGTGAATAATATTTAATCATGATTAATCGAAATTAATCCACAGCAACCCTGTGATTAATCTGAGTAAAACTTTTAACCGTTTGACAGCACTACTTGTGAATCATCATTAATTTAACCAATTGTTTACTTGCCCAATATATCTGAACTAAGCCCTACAACTAACTGCACTGGGTCAGATATATATGTATTTGATCAGGGCCAAATAATGACCTTTGTGCATTGATGTTTAATCCGTTAATACTAAATGGCTTCATATCTAATTAATAGCCAGTGCTAAACAAAATATGTAGAAGAAAAAAACAACTTTAAACTGAATAATCGGATCAATCTCTGTAAAGTCATGTTGAGTGATCGGTTTGATTAGATTTATCATGTATGTTGCATGATATGGGAAGATTAATGAGTTGTGACGGAGTGTTTTAAATGTTGAATTGACTGGGGTTGGCTGTCGTACAGCAGACCCTCCTCTGCTGTGTGCACTCACCTCTTCTTCCTTTTTCCTCCATACTGACTCCTCTTCCTCCTCCATTTAACCTAACCTTCCTTCCCCGCTCTCATCCCCATGTTCTCTACCTAGTTTCCTTTCTTCCGTTTGCTATGCCTTTCTCAGTAACTTCCCCTTTTTGTCCGCGTCCGTCCTACGTTATCTCTGTCACTCACTTTCTGTCGCCGTCATTCTCAGTATCTCTGTCACTCCTCCTCTGTCTCTTTCCTTTTTGCTCTCTGCCCGGCTGTGCTGATCTCTTGGAAGCTGAGTAGACACTGCTCAGTTCCTGTGGGACTGGGCTTAGCCATATTGTGTGACACCACCATGGCGCCTAAGAGCACACACACACACAGAACGCACAGAAGGACACGTACAAACAGACGACCACTTGTCCGCATTACACATACACACTCATGCAGCTTTTTAAGATTAAATCAAATCCCTCTGCAGATACATGTAAGTGCACTTCTATGTGGTTACTGTGTGGTTTTTCAGATTCTTGACAAGTGTGATTTCGGCATGTATGGATGTTGCTCCCGTCTTCACGTGTGTGTATGTGTGTCTAGGATTAAAGGGAGTACTTCATTGTGTAGGGGGGTCCCTTGATGGCCTTTAGCCCACATCTGGGCATGCTCCAATACCACAGTCTGATTGGTCTCAAACTGTCCTGACAGGAAATCCATCTGTTTGTGTGTGTGCGTGTGCATGTGTATAGGGAGGGATGCATCTGGATGACAGCTAAATTGAATGCCAGGGCCAACAAGGCCACAGGATCACAATGAGAGAGATGAGGACAACACTGCAGTAAGAGACCGGGAGAAAGATGCTGGCATTAAGCCCAGGGATGACATTCAGAGACAGTTGTTGGGAAATGTGTGTGTGTTTGTGTGTGTGTGTGTGTAATTGATTGAGTTTTAATGTGGTCCCTGATGAGGAGTCACTGACATCAGGAGGAGGAGAAAAAGGAAGGAAGTAGAGGAGGAGATGATAAAATAGTGTTATCTCCAAAGTGAGATAAAAAAAAAAAAACGGATGAGGAAAACTGGTCAGGTCTCAACACTCTTTATTTTTCTGTGATTGGTGATGGGTCTGCTTGAAACAACATTCCTACAGGAACACAGACGTGCACTTTTCTTAAATGTGTGTCCTTTCAAACGGGGAAAGTAAAAAGTTAATCTTGATGAGCTGAATTCACCATCATCTTAAACTGTCACTTAACGCATCATCGGTGTAGCCCTCGACAATTATCGTCTCAGACTGACACGCTACAAATTTGTAATTACTGGCTTTCAGAATTAAATTGGAAATTCCTTTTTAAAGTTGTTCTCTTTTGTCATTCTGCCAGGATCTGGAGGCAAAGTAAGAGTTTAATAATTAGCTATAAGAAACAAAGCAGCCTCCTGTTCATGCACTGACCTCTAACCTTATACACTAACAGATGTGCTTTCCAACTTGGCAAAAAAAAAAAAGAAACTCTGACTCTTTGGTTTCTGTGAATTTCGTTTTGTAATGATTAATTGAAACTAGACTGTAAAATACATTTTGTGCACTGCTGTGTATAACTTTTTGTGTATGTGTGTTGTTGGATGGTTGTGTATTGCTTGTTAATGATGCAACACAGATGCAAGCGCACACAGTCTCTTCATCACATAGTTGTTGTGTCAGGTGAAATCTGTAGAGCGAAGGAAGAGGCATTTAGCCATGTTTGCCTGCCAAACCTGCCTTTTTTTAAGACCTATTCCCTCTGATTAAACCCAGTGTTTTGTTGGTAGTAATATGCTTTCATTTGTATCTGGCTCTCATCTTTTTGCAGTACAAAACCATGAGCTGTAACTATAACTACAACTGTATATCAAGTTTTTATAGTATATAGCCCAGAGCGAAGTGGATTTACATACCAGTACCAGGGTCTTCATTGAGGCTGATTTAAACAGCCTTGTGGTCAAGGCTTGCACTCGCTGAACTTCTCTAAGATTAAAGAAGCCTCTCTGTAATGTTTGGATGTGAAATAGTTTCATGACATTCATATCGTTTATTGATAGATGCCAGTATTTAAAGGTTTTCTTCACTACTACACAAAGAAAGACTCCTATGTGTCGGGCTGCTCGATGGATCTCATCAATATCACCATTATTTTGGTGAATATTGAAATCACGATTACTCAAATGATTAATTTTGAGTTTCACAATCCATTTGTTCAGCATTTCTCTCTCTTAAAAAACACTTCGTTATTGATTCTTTATGCAAAACATTCTAATTGAAAATACATTTTGGCTACAAATATGGACTTTACAGCTGTTTTGCAATGGAATGGAATGTATTGTGCATGTGCATCTTGCAGAAATTGTGTAAAGAAAAACGGAAAATAAATCGTTTCAACTCGATTAAATGAGTTTTGAGATCGTTTGACAACAAAATCGAAATTGTGATCAAAATTCGATTAACTGCACAGCCCTACCTATGTGTTTTTGAATAGACTCCATGTAAATTCTCACATATTTTGATACTAGGTCGGCTCAAAATAAAGAAAATGCAATGTGTGATAACATTGTTCATTATGATTTCCATGCATAGACTATGATTTTTATCATCCATTGCATTTCAGTAAATTGATTCACTAGAGACCACTATTCACTAGCAAAAGGTTTATGTTGATAAGTTTGGCACAAAAAAGGACATCATAGTGGTTTGCAGTAAGCAGTCTTCTATGCATCTGAATATCACACTTTTATATCATAAACTTGTTTAGTATTCTCGCTCACATGTTCCCTCTCTCTCTCTCTCTCTCTCTCTCTCTCTCTCTCCTTCTGTTTCCCTTTATCTTCATGCCTTTTTCTTTCTGTCTGTTGCTCCCTTTCCCTTTCTCCTGGGTTGTTAGTGAGCGTCCAAGGTCAACTTCTCCACTGTTGAGCTGAGCCTTGGTACTGACACAAGTCTTTGATGTTCTCAGAGAGAGAGGGTGAGAGAATAGGGCTTGTAAGGTTGGATGAAAACAGAAGAGAGTGGGAGAAAGATATCTAGGGAATGGAAAAAAAAAAGAATAAAGCAGATGGAAAGAGAAAGGAATACAATAAGATGAATAAGAGGAGAAAAGAGGGAAAGGAAAAATGAAGGAGGTAGAAATCTGTGTTTGGAACAGATATGTGGGTTAGTCCTCGGACAATGTAGTCAGATCTGTATTGTTGTATTTTTATTTAACATGCACGCATACATACAATACAGACAGCTCTTAATATGTGTCCATAAAATATGTGTTGGGAGGTAAAATGTGCAAGATGACAGATCTTATGAGATCATTTCCAATACTATGAGAAACATAGACATGTTTGAACTGTTTCCATTTGTGATATTCAGTTTGCTGCGTACTTTGTGTTCATTACACTGTCAGAGCCAAACGCATATACCCACACGTCTGATGTCGAGAAACTATAACCTCTGTCTGAACAGCTGGAAACAACACTTCTGACTATTAACTGCAGTAATATGATAGCTATTTGATTTGTTTTGAACTTGCAAGTAAACACAGTGATTTCTTATTGATTATAAACAGCAGTTGATTGGCTTCATTGTACTAATCTCACTTGTGTTCCTTACTGCTGTACCCCCATTAGCAACATAACTCACTGTCTGTGTGCAGTAATGTGTATAAATGTGCCTCATAAATGCAAATCATTCACGTTGTTTTTTTAAATTTTACCTTCTATATATCCTTTCTTACCTTGTATAAATCCTTTAGCCCAGGGGTGCCCAATCCTGGTCCTCGTGAGCTACTATCCTGCATGTTTTAGATGTGTCCCTCTTCCAACACACCTGATTCAAATGATCAGCCTATCATCAAGCTCTGCAGAAGCCTGATAATGACCGTCAGGTGTGTTGGAAGAGGGAAAATCTAAAACATGCAGAATAGTAGCTCTCGAGGATCAGGATTGGGCACCCCTGCTTTAGCCTATATGTTGTATGTATTTCTTCTATCTGTGGTACAGAGTCAGTCTTTCATATATTATAGCATTTCTTTGTAGTTTTGTATATTTTCAATGTTTTTCAGTGTATGCTGTCAGTATAATATAATTATAATAACTGTGTGCTTTAGTCTTTGTGTTTGAAGAATCTGCAGCTTAACAGGAACAGAGCTGCCAAACTGTTTTTCATTGTTTATGCAACAGTGACTATTCTATTCTATTCTATTCTATTCTATTCTATTCTATTCTATTCTATTCTATTCTATTCTATTCTATTCTATTCTATATGCTATGTATATATGTTCACTTTTAACACTAACACTAGGTCTCTTGGTGATTCAGACACTTTAACATTGCGTTTCAGGTTGGTGTATGAGATGTCATGGTCCCTAGGAACACCCCCCCCCCCCCCACACACACACACACACACACACACACAATAAAAAAACAAAATCCACAATTCCACCTTGTATTCTGTAATCACCCACTTGTCTCTAATTTGCTGTTACATACTACAGTGGAGAAAGCAAAGCAGCGACTGACAGACAACTATGACAAGACCGAGCAACTGAGAATTAACTACAGAGAGTGGAAAATGGTACAAAATGGAGAAATGAAAGAAAAATGAGAAACACAATGGGATACAGAAACTGAGAGAAACACAAGCAGGATTAGTCAGGGTTTGTGAGGAAAAGGCACAACAAATGGTAGCCATTGTGAGTGAAAGCAGAGCCGAGGTCATATGGTATATCTGTGGGTGAGGCCCCTGCCTATTAGAGTGTATTAGCCTGTGGCTGATGTATGGAGTGTTGTCAGGGATATGAGGTTTAGATAGGCCGCAGTCTGGGTTAGATAGAGTTTGTGTAATGGAATCCAGTCCCACATCACTCGGTATGGGGCAGAGAGGGTGGGGCTAATTCAATTGCCCCCTTCCATACCTCAAAGAATGGTCTGAGGCTCCCAGATAAAGGATGGACTCTTTTACAGGTGAGTGCACATGGCAAATATATCAGTCAATCCAAATGCTGTTTTCATTCTGATAATTTGTGGTCTAGTACAGCACGAATACAGTCTTAAAAGACGGCGCGATCGATTTCTGTTGTGAAAGACCTTCAGAGCACAAATGGACTCACCTCAGATTCATGTGTAATACTTGCTTTTAATCAAGAAATATTTACTTGAACTGCCTTGTGTTATGCTGCAGGGGTAGACTAAAACTTCGAGATCGGTTTTAGCACACTGCACATGGATCAGACGCATACTCGTGGAAAGTAAGTAAAGTGTGGTGTAAAAAAAGCGTATTGTACAGGTGCATTAGTGCGGAAAGTGTCCTCAAAGCTTCAGCCTTTAAGCTCGTACTCAGTTTGATGTGAAGGCTTTCATTCACAGTGATTTAACACATTACTCAGACACTAATCATTATAAAGATCCTAATTGCTCAGTGACCTACAATACATGTATCTGTCAATTGCTTGGAGGCCCCAGCGTTTCATTTCTGAGCTACAATGCAAAGACGAAATAGAAAAAAAGTGACTGTCAAATGTGACAAAGAATAAACAAGAGGGGTGAAATGATTAATATTACCTGTTCCTGATCTTACTGCTTGGCTTGATAAAGAAACATTAAAAAATAAATACTTAAAGACAGAATATATAAGGCCTTTAGTTAGATGAAACACAAGACAAAAATGAATTGTGTAATTATATTGTTTTCTCTAATGACATTATTAAATAATGGCCTTTGACGAGGTGCTCTATACTGTGCATCCAAGAATAGTTCATCGGATCATGTCTTCACAACTGTGAAAAACAGGTTGAACAAAACAACTGCGAGCTCCTTTGGTCACTGATGCATTTTGAGAGTCAACATTTTTGTTTTAACAGACTATTGTGTTCAGTGAATAGACTTGTCAGTTCTAGTGCAGTCTGTTCGCTCCCTTTCATGTGAGTTACTAAGAATAAGCACTGTACATTTCAGAGAATTTCAAAAATCTTGACATGTTTTACTCAGCCATTATGTTTGTCACAGAGAAGGTTCCCATCAGATAAATGTGTTTCATACTAACAAAGGTTATACAAAGGCTACAGTAAATGAATGAAATACTGTATCTCAGACATTGCACTGTCAGAAAAAGTACCACAGTGTGTCTCATTCTACACCACTGAAAAGTCACAAGAAGTGATAGCGTTAAAATATAATTTTCTAAAAAGTGCTTTGTTTGACAACGTGCTTTTTAAATGTGTTAAAAAGCACACATTAGGAAAGGAATCATTCATGGAAGAAAAGGAGTCAGAATGTCAAGGAACTACTGGTACAAGAAGTATGAGCTGACAGATGCTCATAATAAAATCTCAGGGTTGCATGTGAGTAGACAAGGAAGAATGTACTGTAGAATATTTATAAATTTAATGAACAAATCTACATTTGTCTAGGTCCCAGGTTTCTAAGGTGTACATCATATGAGCAGTTGTCTAATGGTTGTCTAGTTTTTGCTTGCAGCAAGCTGTGGGGCACAGATTAAAAGCAGAAACAAGCCAGACTCTTTGCTAGAAACTCTGCTGATTGTATTACTGGAGCAGACGGCATTTATAAGTTATGCATAGGCCTCAGGGATAGGCAAATCTGGCATTGTGTCCCAATGAGGGATGCTTGCCACATTGAAATGTGTGACTGTTAATCTGTGCGCATATTTGAGACACAGGCAGCAACAGAAAGAGATTTCTTGATGAATTTCTGTTGTAATTTGAGCTCCTTTGCAATGTTTTTTTTTGCTCTTCTCAAAGTCTATTGACTTATAATGTTCTCCTTGCCGTCATATTGATGGGTCACTGCTCTCCCCTCCTTGAAATATTCCCTGGACACACCACCCTCCTGACTTTGACCTCCATTCCACCCTTCTACTCTACTGCTCTTCATCCTTTCCTCAATACTTGACTCAATCATGTTTGCCCCTTCCCATCATCCCCTCTCCCTCTGCTGTTCTCCCTTTCCTCTTTCTGTCCTCATCAGTTCAGTGAAGGAGAAACCTGTTTATGATGACGGCTAGGGGACTATCTGCTTCCACAATAACTAGACTTTATTGTAACCCCATAAAACTCCAGGAAAATGGGCTACGGGTGATATATGGTCATGTGCACGTACAGCACACCGCTTACTCTGCATTTTCCCTCTTTTATATGTTTGCACGTGTATTTCTGCATGTGCACATGCTTCGTGTTAGGGTATATTCTCATGATCACTGTTTCTTTTAAGATTCACTTTAAAGGAAAGGGAGTGGCTGAAGTAGGACTGGGCAACGTGTTAAAAAAAGTTATTAGGGACATTTCTTTTTTTTTTTGCCTTTCTACATGAACTCAAAATAACAACAGTATCAAAAAAGCAACACGTGAGGTGATCAATATGCATTATTAGTTAAAAAATAAAGAAATAAAAGGAATTTTACACATAATGGCATCTCTATGAGGTAATTACTGTAAAAGAACAACAAGCAGATTGCGTTTTGAAATTTGTTGATACATTAAACAAAATTTTTGATTGAAGCATTTTCGTCACGTGGATTAAAAAAATACATACATATATGTTTCCAAGTCCCATACAGAGTCCTCAGAGAAGAAGAGGAAGGAGCATCAGGGTGATAGAGTGAAGTTCAGGGAGGGCGACAGCTGAGTATTGAGGAAAGAGAGCCATTACATGCTCACCAACGCAGCCCCAACCCCACCACACACATCTTCCTCCATTTTCTCCCCCAGTCACTCTCTCCTTCTTCTAATCAATGAAACTCTGAGGGACCATTGGGCTCTTAATGGAGCTGCAGATTCAGGCCCCAAATACACTTGATGAATCCTGTGTTTGAACAGACACACACACAACACATACACACAAAGCACAAACCCAGCTCCTTTAAATGCCATCTGCCTTTACGGAGGCATATTGGCAGACTGTCGAGCGACAGAGCTTTCCGACAGCATAAAAGGTATCTGCTTGAACACTTGAACCTCTTTGATGGTCAAATAGTACTGAAATGTGATCCAGTCGCACTCAGAGAACAAGTGTCTGGTGGCTGCTCTCCAGTGTACTGTGTAGCGATTCAAGAGAAAGGGCAGTGTGACATCATAGACAGATCTTACAGTGGGTGGCATATGTGTGTGAGGGGTATTTTAAAGAAAGGGAGAGGCAGACAGACAGACAGAGGAAGTGACAATACCCATGAGAGCGTGAGCAGGCAAGCACAGCATTGCATACTTGGCCTGTTTTCCAAAACATAATCTGACAGCATGTCCACTTGAGCTATGTTTTCCACTGCAGGAGAAAACCAAACAGACTCAAAGAGGTGTGTTGATCGCAGACAGCAAGTCTCCCTGGATCAGATCCATCAGCTCATTGACATCAAAGAGGGAGAAAAATACACCTTGCAACTGAAGGCTCATCCAGCACGAAGCACATTCCCCACCGGAGAAGAACAGGTCAAAGCTGCTGATGTGACCACAGGGAGCACAGATCCTAATCTGATTGGATGCAGAGACGAGAGACGCTAATTTGATTAGTCAGCAAGACAGAGGCTTGCGTGTGAATATGGAGGTTCAGTGTTAGCTTTGAACATGTCACGGATATCTCAACCAAATGAAATAAGCACACCATGAGCATGCAAATCTGTTTTCATTACACAGAAATAATAAAATAACCATGTAGCTCACAGCCAACGTGACTCACAGGAAATAACCTAGGATGTCAAAATCACAGCAAAATTTTGCAGAGCGTTCAAATTTCAGCCACACTGATAAATTAGCCAAGATTATTCATCGTGCCCTCTGAGATCCGCAAGGTTTAAGACGTACACCAAAGGAAAGGAAATCAATTTCACAACATGATTCAAATGGATTTTTAGTTCCATATTGGAAACACTTCAATTCAACAAGAACAGCTCTGTTTCCCAAAGCACAGACTGCTGTCCTCTGCTCATGAGTTCGAAATAGAAATGACAAGACAATGGTGTTGGCCGATATTAGAAATGGTGATTAACATCAGCTATTGATAAAAACATTTTGGTGATGTCAGTGACCAGTATCTTCTGTTGTGTTGCATCCATGGTTGTTGGATGAATTTATAGATAACGAAAGGAAAGAGGGAAAAAGAGAGAAAGAACTAATTAAACACAAACTAACTAAAGACTTTCTATTTTACTAAACTTTATTAATTTCCCAGAGGGGATGTTTCAGTGGGACCATTGACAGGGTACTTGATTTGAGATAAGAACCATGTCAAACCTAAATATGATGATACTATGGAGATGATCTTTGGTGCAAATTGTGACAGTGCTCCCTTTTTGTGAAAGCAAAACTTCAACCGTACAGTTATAAAACTTAAGGAACTGAAGCATTTGTATTTGCTGTTGGTTACAGGTCGGTCGGTAGTTCCATAATGAAGCTAATACAGAAAGATGTATCATAAGTCTGTAATACTACAGACAGTGACTAGTGTTGGCTCCAAAATCCTCTGGCTCCCATAAAGTTCCAATAAACTTTATCAGTTATTTTTCCAGGAGTCATTTATTTTATTTGGAACCTTTAAATAAATGTCCTGGTCTATATTTAAGTTACTGATCATGTCTCAGGTCAAATAGAGGATTTAGATGTCTGCCATCTCTGGCAACCGGACTGTAGTTTTGGTCAGTAGGGTATACTCACAAGACCATAAATCAACTTGATTACTGTTTTTACTGAGTTGGTAAGCTAGCATTTGGCATTAGCTCACCCATAACCCCTCACAGATAGCTTTGATCCCTTGCAATCCTGAAGCTTTGCCCTTTATGTCCAAATATGATCCAACAACAAGGTCAAATGACAATCTACTGTTCCAAATAGCTGTGCAGATGCCAATAGATGATGCCAGATTTCCTCTATTTATTATTATGTACAAAACAGTCGATACTTAGTTCACCCCTAATGTTACAAAGGCATTATTTGTACCAGTATCTATGATGTGGACAAATAAGCTTGGAAGCTACTGTTGTTCTAAATGAGTTTAAATAAGTATTTGTGTGTCACATACCAGGCTAGACTGTGGCCTGCGTATGTGTGAGTGAGCGGGTTATGATGGAGCTGACACCCCCCGAAGTCAGTGACCTAGCAATTGACTTATGGGCCATTTATACTCCTTTCCTGTCAGAAGCCATTGGTGCAGGTGTCACACAATCAGCAAGGGGTGTGAGTGTGTCAGAAGAGTATGTGCTGTCCTACGGTGGAGTGATGGTAGTGAAGCTGTGGGTCATTGTGGCGTGTTACAGCCTGAGGGAGGAACACACGCAGACATACACACTTGTAAAGCGATTAGCATCTGTTGTGTAAGACCAGGAATAAACTGACAAATAACACATTGGCTGCAACCAACTTCTGTGTTTATGAACACAGTCCTGTCAGGATTTGCAGTATTTTCAAGTAGTTTAAGCATGCTGATATTAAGTACGTTTAACATGTATTAACTCTGTTATGCTTATGCAGCTATTACATTATGGATTAAGCATCACATAAAGAGTAGGGAGGGCAATTTGCCTAATATTAGATTAGTCTAAAAGCTTCAAATCCTTCTATGTAATCGCTGCTAACATCAGCTGTTCAGTATGACCTGCTCATCCATCGTTTCTGTGCTAAAGAGGATGACAGCGAGAGATGGGAGATTTTTAGTAAACAGACAAATACCTACCGGTGAATAAAGGCCAATTGTAATCAAATAATGGTCTAATAATTACAAGCCATGGAGACTGAGACGAGTTGTTTTTTCCTATGATTGGTTTTGTGTATGGATGGTCCTTTCTCCGATTCACACTCAAACAGTTTTATTCATTGGGTTTAAGATGACCTGTTCATATTAAGTTTGCAGTTGGTGAATATTTCTACATTTCCAGAAATGACTGGGTGGTTCCAGGCACGACAAACCCCGCCCCTCACACATATTGGAGCTAATTTTGGAATCGATCCAGCTGATGTCATCATGCATATGCATGTGGTGATCTCAGCATATCAATCGCCTCTATATATATGTGCCAAGTTTGAAGTAAACTGAAACAAAATTGATGTTTTTATAGACATTTGAATTTGACATTTGAAAAAAAACAAAAAAAAAATCATAAAAACTTTAACCTACTTTCCCCAAAATGTAACCACATCTGTTCTTGGCCACTGGCAATCTATAAACCCAATTTGGTATGAATTCAACCAATAGTTCTGCTGCTACAGACATGTGAAATGTTGCCTATTATAAGTAAATGGGGGAAAAAAAAAAAAAAATCATTGAAAAAAATAAAAAATAGAACTTTGATTTGCTTTTCCCAAAATGTAATCACATCTATTCTTGGTCACTGGCAATCTGTAAAACCAATTTAGTATGAATTCAATCAATAGTTTTGCTGCCAGAGTGTAAACAAATAAATAAACAAGCAAACTGAACCAAAAACAATACCCCTTGCCTCCCATTCTGAGGGGGAAAAAGTATAATATGATATTAATAATATGCTATTTTAGAAAACTCGTTATTGAGAAAGAGCTGGTAAATGGGAGGAATAGGAAACACAATTGATTAAATAGAGGATAAAGTTAGGTGAAGTCGCTAATTATGTGTATTGTTGAACAAGTCATTCAACAAGTCTGAGACCAGTAGGTGGGCCTTTGTGGACATGAACAGAGTGGATAAACAAGGTGTAAAAAAAAAAAAAAATCACAAGGCAAGAAGGAGATGCAAAACAGTACAGTAATACATGGTCTGGCAAGAGTAGAGAGAAACTTATACACAGCATATACAAAGGTAAAAATGATCTAGAAAGCAGAGGGAAGTAAATAAAATATAGGTTCACCTTGTAGGAGTTGCTGAGGTTGCTTCAGAATGGTCAAATACATGATTCATGCTGAATCACACTTTAAAGAACAAAAAGTAGTGAACCTGTCTTGCTATTCCTCATCTCTATCTAATGACGTTGTACATTTTGAATAGTGAAATATACAGTGGATTTAATACTTTATAATAGAGGGTTGTGAGAGAATATGGAGTAAGATATAATAATGTGCAGTAAATCTGATTTAATCATTTCTGCAGGCTGCTGGAGATTAATAAGGCAATGATGATATAACTTTACTGATCAGAAATAAAGTTATGCTAAGCTGTGATAAAGGTTAAGATTCTGGTAGCTTGCATAAATGAATGGAGGATATACAAGTCACCACAGCTCATTACTTTTAATTAGCCCCTCCCTTTAGTCGTTTAGCTGCAGCTGTACTGATTCGGCTCCTCTGTGCCAAACCCTCCGACTAACCTTATGCACTGCCAATAAACATTAAAGTTTACCGCCCTTAAAGTAGAGGCTTTAATATGGATACAGAGAGAAAGATCATCGTGAGGATCTGTGTATGGCTGGAGTGTGTGCACGGTTCCACTTTTCTAACAGGATCATGTCTGTAGTTACGTTTTCTCCTAAGTTTGTCTCGTTGCAGGACTCAAATCTGAGTTGACTCCACACAGCAAGAAAATGTGATGTTTATTATATTCAATACAAGTGAATGACATGACCTGTTTCTTTGCCTACAAATGACGCAAACTAAAATGTTGTAATTTTGCAGGCATTGAGGGAGTTTATAAACTTAATGTGAACGCTTTAATTAGACGAAAAGTACTGTATGCCTGAAGCAGGGATTTGGTTACTAACCTCAGCCAGCTTTGCTCTCTGAGTTTGGGGGGAGACAGATCAGCAGCGAAACTGAGATGGATGAGCTCCAGACAGATCCAAACACACACACATTCAGCCATGATAAGCCGCTCTCTCAGAACCACTTTGAATTGTTCTAAAGCACAAATGGCATCCATACAGACCACGTGTGGGAGGAGGCAACTCTGTTTTTCCTTTCACATCAGAACATGTCAATCCATTGTTCTAAAGCGAGTGTGTACCGTTATGTATGATGCATCTGTGTGTGAGCATTAAAACAAGGGTGGGTGTTTTAAATGTCAGATTCCATAATTGCATGAGTTGCTTACTGTCTCCTTGTGCCCCAAGTAAAGCTATCGCTGTCTCTGCAGAACCTACGCAAACCAAGTGCAAACATTCTCTCATTTCTGCCGTGTGCATCATAGCCAGTGTGACTTTGGCAGCTGCACTTTTCATGATCTTTTGCTTTCCTGCCTTGATTGAACCAGGTCTGGAGGGCATTCACTGGTTTGCATTGAGTCTAGTATGTTTGGCAAAAAAAAAAAAAAAGAGACAGAGAAAGCATAGACGAGGGATACTACAGGATACAGTGTTTTTATGCATAGAATATTCAGTTTTCACGCCAGTTCCAAATAAAATAATAATCCTACTGAGGTGTTTTAACCCATGAAGACCCAAACAGCCACTGGCGACCAAAATCATCTATCTGTCCATTAATCTTATCAGTCCATGTAAATAATTGGTGTAAAATGCAGTTTCTCATGTTTTCATGGTCAGCTGGTATGACCATTTGGACATTTATGGCCCTTTTTCTACTGCATGTTTTTGTAACGGTTTCACATGACATTTTTTTCCTTTTCCACTGGGGGTTGGACCTAGGACCCGTTCTGATTTTTTTTGTTCCTGTTTCAGAGGTGGCTCTAGCTGAGCTGAGCTGGCACTAAAACGTGACGTGAACAGTGCTGTCCACTGATTGGTCAGAGGAAACGTCGTCTTTACGCTCGGGGATGTTAAATAATCACCCGCCATGTGTGGAAAAACACACCTGCGAGAACATCGACAGACAGGACGGCAACATCAGACAAACAGAGAAGATTTTTGAGAAGATCCATCGTTGTTTTTTACTTTACTGACCTCGACGTGACACTGTATTAGTCACCTGAAAACGGCGTAACGGCAGTGTTGACCATGCCGACTCCACCCACTTCAACTAGTCCTGACTAGTAACGGCTGGCAGTGGAAAAACAACCATGCCGGTCCGACAAGTGGGTAGAGTCATGTCGTGCTGAAGCGTGCCGAGTAGAGTGGTGTAGGGTTTGCAGTGGAAAAGCGCCATTAGTGGCTCTGTAGTTACCATGGAAACACTGTCATCTTCCACAACATTGATTCCTGAGTAAAACCCATGGAGTTTAATAAATAACAGTGTTTGAAGACAATTGTTTTTATGTTATTATTGATAACTTTGCTGAATAATTTTTTTCTTCAGTTTTTTTTATGTTTCTGATGTAATAACCCTCAACTTCACTCTGAGCTTTTACAAACATCTACACAAGCAGTGAATTAAATGTGGGAAAATACCTGATTTTCACTGAAAAAATACAAAATAAAGAGGATGATATTATAATAAATGGTAATAAATCATTAAAAGAAAGGTTAAATACAGATAAAAAAAATCATTTGGGCACGACCACAGAAGTAGCACTGGGTCTTTATGGGTTAATGACCAATGTCAATGAATGTTCCACTAATATTTTTTGTTTAAAGGCAGCTTCAGATAGATACTCCAAAGTAATGTCCCACCAGTTTTCACTCTGGAAACACTCCTCAGCCACTGCCTTGAAACAGTTGCAGTTGTTTATTACCAAAAACCTTTCAATAATGCTTAAAAGTAAGTTCGTTTCTCCTTTGGCCATGTACTGTATTTCTAAACCAGTCTTGTTGGTTTGTGCACAGTGCTAAAAAAAAAAAGAATTCCCTTATAGTCTGAATAATAACTGAATATCTCACATGTTAGACCAAGAGTGGGTTCACTGGTGAAACAATGGAAGAGGAATTTATTAAAGCATTTTGAATGTTACCAGTGTTTGTGTTGAGGAGGGGAAATTTGTGTAGGGATTAAGAAATATTTGGATGTAGGTTTTTTTTTTTTTGCAGATCAGGTCACTTGTCACCCTCTACAATACATCATCTGGGACACCCTTGAAGTCTCTGTGTGTTATTTGCATACCTTAAGCCTGGACTGAAGTCAAGCGTGTCTGAGGAAAACCATTGCACCACAAAGATAGCAGTGAACAGTGTTTATTATTCCACTAAAACGCATCCTGGACATTAATTACATTATTTTCAGATGTCAGTATGTGTGAAAAGTCAAAGTCTCCAGAGCTTGGGAAAGAAAAGTTATCTGAGGATAAGCCTTTTCAATCTTGGAATCAGCAGAACACATGTTGAGTCTGTCAGTTATCCATGTGTTAATATCTAGGGAGATTCTCCTGCAGTGTGTGGCTCACTGTTCTACTTCGATAGGTTCAGTTTGCTGATAAGGCCATCTGATCAATAGGAGTTTGAAGCAGATGCTTAAACATACATTAATACTCTCACTTTCATATTGATTTTTTTCCCCCCAGAGCTGAAAATGGCCCCACAGCCACAGACCTGTAGTCTTTACACAGTATGTCAACCACAAAAGGATGATTATTTAAGTATGAAATATCGCTGTTTGAGCATGGATGTATTATGTGCAGGCCTCTGCGAAGTGAAACAGGTGTCTAAGCCTGATTTGTAAGATACTGAGCACAGTTGTGATAAGAAGATTTATTGCAAACATAAACTGCTGCAGATGATTACAGTGGAGGATATGATTTATGCCTCCTTCATTGAGGCAATCAGCATAATTTCCCTCGGTATGACACACAAACACAGAGATGTGACACCCTGAGCCACATGCGCATACGCATGCATGCTTAGATGTATATTCACATACACAGTACACATGCCGAGCAGTTATTACAATGATGTCGTACTGTGAGAGCTTCTCATACTAACATCATATCTCTGCTCACATCAACACTCCCTCCTGTGAGGAGCTCTTTAAAGATGCACCTACCACCTAAGGCTTGAATAGGTAAACACCACACACAGGCGTACGTACCGGGCACATACTCGCTCTCTGACACATATATCCTCCAAGTCTCCTGTAAAATGGTAACACGAAAATGGAATGTGTAAATTTATAAATATAATATTCAGATACACGTTCTTACATGACATGCATTGCAAGTTGATTTGCAGTAATTTGTATGGTTGGCATTCCTTCACTACAAATGTTTTCTTTTGCTCTTTGATTAAGCACTCGCTGTGCCACTCACTGTTAAGATTAGGTCAAGATACTGGGATAATAAAGATTTATGTCCCAGCCATATAACAGTCAAAGGTTCGGTGTGTCAGACTCAGGGGAATCGAACAGCACAAACATAATTAATAGAGGTAAAGCAGTAGTAGATGTTTAAAGTCACATTCTTCTCTGTTTCATGACATTATAGCTTTACTATCACCTTGTCTACTTGAGTGAGGACTGGAGTGAATATCCAAATACTCAAAAAGCCAAAAAAAACCAAAACAAAACCCAGAGATGACCACTGAGATTTTTCATATTTGTAATGTTGAAAAGAGAATAAGGTATGGGCACCGCTAATGAATGTTCTTATTCATTTAAGGCATTTTAGTTCAGGGGCCACATACATCCTAATATGGGATAAAGTGGGCGGGACCAGGAAAATAATATAAATAATAGGGTAATAACTTTTCAGTGAAACAATTTAAATTCCGTAATAAAAATGTTTCTATCTTCAAATTGTGCTCCAACATAACATGAACTAATATGGACAACCTGAAAATTCTCAAGTAAAATAAGTGCAATGTTAAAGGAATAGTCCACCCCCAGGCCAAATTCAGTGTCTCCCCACAGCCCCCAGACCTAAGTAAGTGTGTGGAAGAATTTTCCTGGTGACCCAGCCGATGTCCGAATCTATGAGAACTGACCACAGGTTGGTGACGCGTAATACCTGCATCCTTACGTCGCCAACGAAGTGAATTCCGCCAAAGTGAATTAATGTACTTAATGTTGTCCCCCAATTACTTTCCGCATACTGTACATTCACTTTGATGATGAATGACGGCGCAATTCATAGCGTAAAGGGCTTGTCTTGCTCATTTCGTATGGGAGCTATTTTTCGTTGCGGAAAAATTTTGTGTAAACACTAAAACAAAGAGGAATATTAGCAGTTTTCATTATTGTAGGTTATTCTGACAATATTTTACTGGTCTGATCCACTTGAGATTGAACTAGAAAAGCACTAGGGAGAGCGCAGACCTCCGCCAAGATAGTGTTTGTATTTTTTTTTTTGAAGGTAGTGTTTGTACTTTTTTTTAAAGGTAGTGTTAGTACTTTCCTCTACTAGATGGTGGTGAATGACCTCATGCAGATCTGTGCCACCATGCCCTATCTCACAATGATAAAGAATCCTTTAAAAAGTTCCTGGATCCAGAGGGTGATTCAAAACGCCTCCAATATTTAATCATCTCTTCCTTGGCCCAGAGTGGACATACCCTGAAAATTTCATCAAAATCCGTCCATAACTTTTTGAGTTATGTTACTGACAAGCAAAGTAGGATGGTAACAAACAAACAGTAAAACATAACTTCCTTGGCGGACGTAGTTAACCTAAAATGATAGGAACATCCTTGACTGTTCATATCTTCAGTGTAATTTTTACATTTCACACATTCATCTCAGGGGCTGGATTGAACCCTTTGGCGGGCCGGATTTGGCCCCGGGGCCGCATGTTTGACACCTGTGATTTACAGTTTAGTCTGCATCAACATTCACAGTTTACATAATGTAAGAATTAGTGTAACTCCACAAAGGGCAGGTCTGGCTTCTGAACGCTGACATGCACGGAGTGTGAGTTAGATTTTAGTGATATGTCAGAGTGTAAAAACAGACTCAGTAGAAAACCCCACTGGGACAAATTAGGCCTCTGCAGTCACGGTCATTCATCTGAAAACCACAGCTGTATGTCCAGGAAAATGTCAATAATGTTTGGGTCATCTAGATATTGTCAGTTGTGCAATAACTTTTGCCCAAAATTATGGAAAAAGTAGTTTCATCACACATGGATTAAATATTTAGAAACCAGAGAAAACTAGTGGAAAGCATAGTTTCATTCCAACACACATTTTATAAAGCTGTGAATGTTCTAATTGTATTTTATATGATGGTCACATGAGTTTTTGTCAGGAGTGTTGGTTGTGACACTAGAATGGCACTACTGTATTGTTTTCACAGAGGAGATGCACACAACCCACTTTTAATCTGACAGGACTTTCATTTTCCTGCAAAGTCAAATCTTCAGTGTTTCACAGCAGGGATTTGGTTCTTCACTTCTTCAGCGTCCTCATTTTTATTTAAACCATTGGTGGCCTCATCGGACTATACGAGAAGTTTGAGTGTAGTTACGTGACTTTAACATGCTCATTGGAGACTTGGTGACCTATCTGCTGCAACTCTGCAACTTTGATCCTTGGACAAGTGTTTTAAGTCCTGAACTGTCCTACTTACTATGTATGAAGGCAACATACTGGTATCTACTTCCAGGCAGGTCTTTGACAGTACAGTTTCCATCATTACAATTTTTTTTTTTAACTGTAAAAAGAATTAAATAGATCATGAGTCGACACAAGTTAGATATTAGACCTGACACCTTCAGTACCTGTTGTTGTCACCAACTCAGATTTGGACCCATTCTAAACTGAACTGTAACTAAAACTAATAGACAGTGATTGGTGACATCCTGTTAAAGGGATTCCTGCACAAATTAATGTAATACTGTATATTTAATCTTTTTTGTTACTTGTGTGTTCTGTCTATTTCTCACAAATCAAAAATAACCATTTAGTGTTGCTGTAGTATTCATTCGACTAATTTCCTAAAAACTATACTTTCATGCTTTTCCGGGTCACTTCAGGGTTGCATCCAGTCCATACTCAAAACTGATAGAAGTCACATTTAATGTGCAATATAAACAAACAAGTGTCTTATCATGAGTGTTATGGAGAGGAGTCACAGATGTATTCAAATGTTTTTCTTGTCATTGGAAAATTGTGAAAGAAATATGTGTCAGTGAAGCCGCTAACGTCACTATCCCACCCCTCCTGACTCCGACTCCACATTCCAATACTCTGTTGTACAGACGTAGCAGCCACAGCAAAAAATCTGGCTCTGCTCTTTTTTAATCTTCTACTTAAAATCATTTGACTGGTGCTGACCAGTTTTAGACAAACGTCATCATTGCCACACACACCGATACAAGATGCCTCCATATTTACTTCCTTAAACACAGTGCGCGGTGAATGGTCCTGCATGACGCCAGGACCTCTTATGTGGGTCACTTCAAGGTCGCATTCAGTTCATACTCAAAACTGATAGAAGTCGCATTTAATTTATAAGATGAACAAACACAGAAAAAAAATCGGATTTCACCAAAAAATCCGAATTATGCATTAAGACCAGCTGTCTGAATGTAGACATGGTCTTTGTTTTGGTTTATACTGGCAAAGCATGTGCTCTTTCTTTATGTCATCTTTACCAGTAGAATGACGATCAGCTGACTCCACACACAAATACACACTTCTTTCATCTCTGCACAGCTCAGTTTATGTCCGTGGCCTTCAGACATGGTGGATGAGGATCTCTCCAGTTAAGTGCTAAGACCAGCACTATCTGAAATGAAGGTGGTCTCCTCTCTGCAGCTTTTGACTGATGATCTTAATGAGATACTCTGTTTTGGCTAAATGGTCAAAGCTTTTATTTCCCTAGTGTGCCATTGAGCTTGTTTGTACATGGCCCTGCTATTTCTTGATTTTATGTGGGCAAAATTACACCAGTATTTTATCGAGCTTGCCCACATTACCCATCAATCATCCCATCATTCAGGTACGGTGGTGCAGTTTGTGTGTCATGCACACATACAAGCACACACACACACACATGCGCAAACACCATAAGTCATCTCTACATGTTTATGGAAGCATGCAGATCAATAAGTATCCAGCCTCTGGCCATCAGGAATCAATACAGCAGCACACGGTGAGGACACAATGCAAGAACAAAGCTGCTCCATGGAAACACAGATGCAGAAAAACACACACAGACTGCACACACTCAGTGCAAAATACACTACTGCCATGATGATTGCCGTATAGCTGGGGACTGTGTGATAAGACAACCATTTAGAGACAAGCTCAGCCCTAGCTTCCAGTGATCCAGCAGGAAGAAACAGCAGAAGCCAAGACTTCCATGTGTCATTAACTCCGTGAGCAGCAGAGAGGGACTATGAAGTATGCGGTTGTATTAAAAATGCTGTATTTAGATGGAAAATGGAAAAGTTTAACAACTAAGTTTCAAAGTCAAAATGTTTTACTTAAATTCTTAACTATTTTCGGAAAGTTTAATTAAGTGTAGCAAGGTTGAGCAGCAGAAGTATGGTGGCTAGCGCTTTGACCTCACAGCAAGGAGGTTGTGGGTTTGATTCCAGCTTGATTCCAGTGGGTCTTTTTGTATGGAGTTTGCATGTTATGCCAGTATCTTCTGTGTGAGTGCTCCGACGTCCTCTCACTATCCAAAAACATGAACCTTAATAGATTCACTGGTCAGTCTAAATCCCCCGTAGGTGTGAATTTGAAAGTGAATGTTTGTTTGTTAATATAGGTCAGCCCTGCAATGAACTGGCAACATGTTCAAGCTGTACCTTAGCCCAAAGGTAGCTGCAATAGGATCTGGCACCCCTGTGTCCCTGAAGTGGACGAAGTGGTTCAGAAAATGGATAGATTCAAAATTGGTGTGATGAATGAAATTATGATCCACAGGACTGATGCTGAAATGAACATATAAACAGAACACACACATTTAAATAGAAAAAAAACAGAAAATGGTAAACAGTACACACGCACACATTTAAAATAGAAATAGAAAAATAGAGCAAAGTGCAAATAATAATAATAATAATAATAATAATAATTTTATATATA
>JAQQZY010000027.1:20159926-20174569 GCA_030068375.1 Ostorhinchus rueppellii | reverse complement strand
AATGTATCAGAGTAAAAGGATTAAATTCATCCAAAATATGTAGTGCAGTAAAAGTGGAAGTAGGAGGAAAAAATAATTTTCCAAAAAAGTACAGATACTGAATTTTAGTACTTAAGTACAGTACTTAAGTGGTTCCACTGCATTACTGTACACCTCTGCTTAAATGTTCTTTCCCTATTCCTAACCATCTCTCTAACAACAGCCTTCATGTGTCATTCTTATTGTTGTTCCAGGTTCTTTCCCTGAGGTTTTCTGGTTGGTTTGCACAGATGATTTTATCTTTTATCTAAAACATACACACACTACAAGATCTGACAATGGCACATTACAATCTACGGGATAAGATACAGATTCTTGTTTCTAATGGACACTTTCAAAATGTTCCTGGTTCTGTTCTAGTATAGGACCAGCATTAGGCACATGGGTGCAGGATTTGAGTGACCTCTTACAAGAAAATGTTGTGCTTCTCAATAAAATAGTATAATTTGACATAATTTTGGGCCATTATCATCACCATTTCTATATCCAAAAGCATATATAAGCTACAGCAGATATTAAGTAAACACCAAACTCACGTAGTAATTTCTGATGCTCTCTGCATTGATTTTAGATTAATTTGTCGTAGGTCAGTGTTTCTCAGGGGGTGTTGAGACACCGTCGGGGGGGCGTTAAGAAGCAGAAAGCTGAGACGGGGGTGGTGAGGCACAAATGGGGGGCGTTAATTAGTGTAATGGCTCACAATTCCACTTTGCTGCAACTAGCACGTTATCTCAATGGTGAATGTGAATGTAGCCCCCCCCCCCGGTCTTCTGCACTTGCATCCGTAGTGTCACTTACTTACTGTGCTGCTGCTGCTGCCACACACTCAGCCCACCCTCCTCAACAATTTCTTTCGGGAGGGGAGAAAGATGTTTAGGGAGACAACAAGGATGATAATGATGTCATAGATGGTACCCAAAATATCTTGAAGCCTCATAATAGTTGGGGAAACCCTGTCCGAGCACTTAAACATGTTTTCTTGGCCATAACTTTACTTTTGGGCTTAAATCTAACCAAACTGTAACAGTGGCATTGCTCAAGCCTCAGTGCAACAATGACTTAATCTGTTTGAATAATATATGTGGTATTTTGTACACCTTTTTGTGCAATGTCCCTTGCTCCCTGTTGGGGCACTGATTTATCCAGCACTGTCGTGTCATATCTGTAGACAAATGGTTTTATGGTTAAGGTTGGAGGACTTGTTGTCTTGATGCCAGCATGTTTGACGTGCTTGGTTCAATGTCGGTAGGAAGGAAAAGAGGGATGAGGCTGAGGAGAAGTGTGGGTGGAGGATGAGTAGAGGTTAATGTGTACGGAGCATCTCAAAGCTTTCTTGGTTTGACTCATAGGATGGCTGAGATCAGACAGAATGGTAGATTGCAGGTTTTACCCTCAGCTATTAGGATTGCTCTGCTCTCACTCATCTCTCACACTCCCTCTCTCTTTCTTGCACGCCATCAGTCTTTTCTTTTTTCTTTCTTGCACATGCACACAAGGTTTCACTAACACTTTCTTGCTCTCACTAACACCCTGTCTGGTTCTCTGCCTCTTTATTTTTTTTCTCTCCCTCTCTCTTGCCCATTACTTCCGCCACTGAAAACTCTGTGCTTCAGCAGTCCTCTCCTGCTGCTGCAGACTGTCTTTATATGGCCACATCATATTTGATGAGACAGGTAGGGGGTGAAGGGATGCAGCTAATATCTCTCCCTGGGTCTCTCTCATGGCTCATTCTTCCTATCCTATTTATTGTGTGTATCTGTTTGTGTGTGTCTGTGCGTGTGTGTATGTGTGTGAGAATGCATGCATGTGTATGTGCGCCTGAGGCCATGATGATCCATCAGACACGTACACACTCTCAGGGCATAACCATTTTCCACTATCTCATTGCCTCTAAACTCAGGGAAACATATTTTAGAGATTCTGTCTTGCAGGTGTGCTATTCCTTACTATTTCCTGTTGGATTAAAGTGGATGAAAATGTGCAATCATCTTCTGGGAGGAGGGAGAAACTTTCTAGCTTGCTGACACAAACACATAACCTACATCCACACTGGACATATATGGGACTTTCTGTGTCCACGTCACAGGAACTAAACTCAAAGATGCACCTTTACTGTGGTTCCTTTAATCATTCATGCCTTTCCCAAAAACTTTCACCACCTGCACATGTTTGACTTGACATTTGCAAGTACTGCATTTAATACATTTGCAAATGTTTTGTCCTGATCAGATTATTCCAAACAAAAGAATATTCTCATCTTTTTGTCTGGCATATTGCAGTATTCATGCGGACAATAGTAAAACACAAGGGGCTCTGCTTTGAGTCTGTGTTTTCTGGCATTTCTACAGCTTATAGTCACATAGTGTTGGGCTGTAATGGCCAAAGTCCCACTATGTGAGTAGCTGAATATGAAAATAGGTGCATCCACTGATCCCCCCATTTTCCCCTTATTGAGTTTACTCCTGAGACAGCACAACTAATTAGTTGTCAGACAAGGACAAAGAGATACAGAGGCACAATATAGAGTAATTATATACTCACACATGCGCATACGAGCACACTTGCACACACTTGCGCTCAAAAGGCTATGTGTTGATGGTGACACTTGACAAGTCAATAAGCCAATGGCTTATCTCCCATCCACCCTCTTTGCCTGCTCCACTCTTTATTGATTGCTTCCATAATTATTCACTTTATCTAAAGCTGGAATTAGCTACCATATAGCTGCAAGGAATCCAAAAAAGCCCCATCCCAATATACATTCTCATACCATTACAACAGATTCAGAAGATACGCTGTTAGTGTTGGATGGATTTGGCCATCGAATATTGTATCTTATTCATGGTGTTTTTCCTCAATGTACTGTCTCCAGTTATATCTCAAATATCCTAATTATTTATAATTTACATCCTCCAAAAAATAGGGACTTCCTGAATTTCTGGGCTATTGTGGAAGGTATTTTCTGCTTGTTTTATTTAGTTTTTGTAGTACGTATTCCATATTTTAAATTGAATTGTTGAAATTGCTTAAGGGCTTCATCCCAATCACCGAATAACCCTAAATTGAATCACACAAATGTATGTAAACAACCGTTAATATGAACTGATGGGCATCGACCACCTCCATTGGTGAATAGCATCTTATTTGGTGAGTCAGTGTCAGTGATTAAGGCCAGTCCTGACGTTCTGCCGATACATCTGTGCAGTGTATTGATGCACACCTTGTTGGGGAAAAAAAAAATCTTTAATGAACTTTCTAACCCCAAAGACATTTATGTAGACGTAGTCTGTGTATGCCAATGGGATTTACATATAGGCTCTTTTCTTTAGCTATGTATCATAACACTGTGGTGAGTTAAAAAGTTTCAATACATTTCTTAATCCTTATACCCTGAGAGGTTCACAGACAAGCAAGCAGACAATAAAAGCTCTGTGGACATGAGATTCAGTCCAAATAAAAAAAGCCATTTATATTTTTGTCTCATGCATAGCTTATATACTCACATTACTTACAAGCAACAGTCTGAACTGCAAATGCTATTTGGAATGAAATCATCAGATGTACAATTATTTCCCAAAAAATACAAGAACATTCTTTTTTTTATGAAGTTCTAGTTATTTTTGTATTCTCAGTATTTTTTTGTCCCAGATCAGACATTCGGCATGTTTTAATGTGGCTACCGCAAACTATGGCCTTAAGGCAGAATTCGCCCATGTCCAGAATAAGCTTTTGACCTAGTTGATAAATTGCATCCACAGAGCAAGGACATAGTTTTCCCAAGTTAACCTAAGTCTGAACGCTACAGAACAACATCTGACCAGAACAAATCTCATCTCCTCACAGCAGTTGCCAATGTAAAATATTTTTGTGGATGTGATGCGGATGACCTGATGTGGATTTAATGTGGTTCTGATCACAGGTGTGAACTTAATGTGTTGTGTTAAAGGCCCAGTGTGTGAGATTTAGGGAGATCTAAGAAGATCGAAATGTAAAAGTAAAGTATATTTATATACATATATTTTATTTTATTTTTTTTCTATTGTTAGTGTATAATCACGCCAAAATGAGAACTATTGTGTTTTTAACACTTAGGAATAAAGTGTTTACGTCTTAATGCTGCCAATTTCATACAGTATCTATGCTTCTTCTTTCTTTGTTTCTTTGTTTTTTGTTTCTTTGTTTCTTTCAGTGCAATTCAAGGTGGTAATATGTCCGTCTTTATCAAAGTTACAGAAAATATTAGGGAGTTTATTGGATATTTTATGGCTGTTCTACCAGATACCTCCAGAGTTTGGATGAGATTGGGCTCAGAAATACCCTTCCTGTATATCCTTCTGTGAAAAATTTGTAAATATTCTGAAATTTCATACTCTAAATATCTCCTGTTGGATTTTCTTTCCTCTTCTCAGTACTGTCTAATGTATCCTATGATACTGGATACAAATTTAGAAAAACTCGGCCTGTGGCAGGCGGTATTTTACATTTGTTCATCCACTGATATCCTGAAAACTCTGAGTCATTCATTAAAATGTTTTAATTGTTTATTTTTATGATGTACGTCCTACTTACTGTACATTCTCTGTAAAACTGTATCCTGAGTTATGTTTTCATGGATCTCTTACCGTTTCGATAGCAAATCCTTTTTGTCTCTTCAGCATTTTTCATCACATTACAAATCTTCAACATTCTGGTTTTCGTGTGTTAAAAGGCTATCACAGTAAGACCGAACCATGATGAGTAAAGACAATGACATGAAAATTTTTGTCAAAACCAAGTATTGGAGTGAAATATTTATTATCCAGCATGACAACATCAAATATGGAATTATGGATTTAAAACACAAAATATTTAAAACCTAGTACCTTAGTACCTTCATGGCTGTCTACTGAAAAGCCAGGCTCTCATTGGCTAACTTTTAGCCAGTCAGATACAAGCAGATTAGCATGTTGAATATTCATGAGAACATCCGAAAATCAAGCTGAATCTTTCAGCAAGCTTTATATACCATGCTAGAATGGCTTGAAACTTGGCAACCATAGCATTTTTTCCACAAATATGTTACAGTCTTTGGTAGAACTTCAGACATTACTACAAAAGTAATAAAATGTGTGTGGTAAGGCACATATAAAGGGTTAAAATCCAGCACACTTTTTTTTTTCCAACCTAAGGACTATATAAACTTCACTACATCTGAGTGTGAAGCAGAGTTTTCATTCACTTAGATGTCTAGATGTCACCAAATATCACACACTGAACCATTAAAATAGAAGGTTGTGTCAGGTTGATGACACTGTAGTTTTATTGACTTTACAGTGATGACTTTGGTCAAAACTAGAATCCACTGTATGTGCTTATCAAATATTAAGCAACAGCACTGTATCTATTAGCCAGAGTTTGTGTTTCACTCTTCCTTCCTATAAAACCAGTGCTTAAACAGTCTAATCCTTCAGAGTACTCAATAGGTTACGTGCCAGTAAACAAGCTCTCACAGGCTATCAGCATGATCGATTCACTTATCAATAGCTGACACGGCGGAGTCGGTATGCTCCCATCCTGTCCATCAATGACTGATCAGTCAATTTGAAACTCTTTAAGCAAATAGCCCCAGAGAGCACTGTATAATGTGCTGTTAATACCAATACACTGTATGCAGTAAATAGACAGAGAGAGCCATATGTTTCCTGATAGAGTCATGCAGAAAACACAGAGTGAAAGTGAATGATGAATGTGACAGGTTGATGCAAGTGTTTGTGGGATGGTATCTTTCTTACGTTAGTAAAACGTAAACCCGCCACCTCAAATCAATCACTATGCAGTTATTGATACTCCTGGCTGAAGGTTTCTGTATCAGAGTGTTTTCGAAGGGGTAACGTGCAGTCCTAAAGACATTATTGATGGAGGAGACGGAGAGACAATGAGACCCGCACTCGGCCACGGCAGAGCACAGCAATGTGCAGTCAAACGGCCGTTACAAATAGCTTTCCAACTATCAACTAGGAACTTATTATCACTCCCTTTCCATTTTGCCAGAAGTTTTTTCAGTCCATTCGATCAATTCTTCCCTCCATTTCACATCAAGACACACTCATTCCTCACTCTATGCGTTTTACCACCCATCTGTCTCTCCTGACTGCTCTCTACTCTGCTCTGGTGGAGGAAAACACAGAAAATATAATCCTTTAATAGTTGCTTTATGGGCTTCCCCCTTTTGCTTTTATCTATCATATCAATCTTGTATCTTGAAAAGGGAAGGAATGCATATGTTTTAAAAATGACTGGAGCGTGCACATACACAGCGGGGTGTCATTCCTCCTCATGTTGTGCTTGAATATATCAAATTTCGATCTGGGTTAATGATATCCATCTGAACCGGACTTAAGTGAATGTTCCTCTTATCTCATCACGGCATCCCTCTTATCATTTCTCTGCAAAGATATGGAGATTCAGCTGTTAGTGGCGTGCTATAGACACATGACCTGTGTGCTACAGGCCTCAAATACTGCAGGAGGTGGTTTTGGTCTTCGGTTGCAAAAGAACAGACAAGAAAAAAGGGACTTTTGTGAGAAGAATTTAAAGAGGAGAGGTGAGTAGAGGACATTTCATGTAGGCTGAACAGGTTTTTTTCCCTCCTTACTCTTGATTGAACTCCGTACAACTCCTTGCATTATTATGGGATGGTTTCCATCCTCAAAGTGAAACAATATACTGACCGTGGAGAAAATGTCAAGTAATTGTGTGACTTTCATATCAATAATTCTTAGGCTATAAATTCTTGTTAAAAGTACAGCTGTTTTAGGTTGTCCTCCGTGTCATTTCTCATGCTGTGGTGCTAATTTGTCAAACGCTCCTATGGGTCAAAATTGAGGGAAGCGACGAAACAATCTGTTTATTGTTGTAGAATGACTTGTTGAAATATGTGCGAGGCCTAATTGGCTTAGTTTGTTTCTCCTAAAGTGCTAATTAAATGTGTGTGCCCATCAAATGCACACTGACTATGTGAGCCCCATCAGGTTCCTGCAGGGACACTCTAGGGAAACAGGCCAAAGTAGGAAAAAAAAACAAAAAAAACCCCCAACAAACTTCTACATTGCAAAACACAAAAAATCTGTTTCAGAAGGATACCAATACTTATGCTGACAAACTGTTTTCTAACTTACAACATATGGCACATACTGCAACATATTGTAGCTGTCTACACTGTATATTCACACGTTCATATGTAGTAGTAGTAATAATAATAATAATAATAATAATAATAATAATAATAATAATAATAATAATAATAATAATAATAATAGTAATAACTTTATTTATATAGCACCTTTAAAAACTGGGTTTACAAAGTGCTTTACATACAAGTATATGTGTATTTTATATTGGATTTTATATATTTTACGTATCTTTTATCTTCTAAAGCTATGTACACTTTGCACAGGGGTGCTTGTTGCGGTTCCATTTCATGATGAGTGTACCTGTACATCTACATGTGACAAATAAAGAGCTTGAATCTCTCGAACGAAAAAAAAAAAAAACAAAACCCTCCATAACAAATATACATGTTATGTTACTTGCACGTTTACATGTAACTGTAAAATGTTACTTTTTGTATTCCTGGTACTAATGGAGTTTGAGTGATGTTGTTTGTGTAATGTTATGACTAAAATGATAAAATTACTATATTTCACCATGGAGGTATTCACAATTCTGCACAGATACAGTAACAGACAGACACAGCATCTCTGTTGCCATGGTAATTAAGTTTCACTTCGGCCTGCGTGTGCTGTTTTGAAGCTCTGTTTCATCTCATGGATATATTATGTTCTGTCAGTGTTGTCTTTTTGCTCCACTGAGTTCTCAGTGCTAAAGTTGTTTTTCTCCTGGTTCAGTAGGAGACTTGGATAGACAGCCAGTCATCAGTCAAAGAATGGACCGGTTTCTGTCATTGTAATGAACACACAGATATGTGTAGAGCAGCTGTCGGCTTCATAAATGATCTTATAAAGTATCTGATGCCAGAATCGACTGGGAAAAATGTTTACATTTGCCAGACGATTGGCAATATTAACACAGGAGCTAGTTATCAATAAGTAGCGCCAGGCACAACAAGCCCCGCCCCTCGCACATATGGTGTCTTATTTTGGCATCAATCCAGCTGATGTCATCATGTCGATCCATGTGATGATGTCAGCATATTAATTGTCTTTCTATATATCTGCCAAGTTTGAAGTGATTTGAAACAAGATTGATTGACATTTCCCCCATTATAAATAAATGGGAGAAAAAAAAAGGTTTAAAAAATTCATACAAAATTTGAACTTTGACCTGCTTTCCCCAAAATATAATCACATCTACACTGGCAATTGATAAATCCAATTTGGTATGAATTCAACTAATAGTTTTGCTGATACAGACATTTGAAATTTCATCCATTATAACTAAATGGGGAAAAAAAAAAATCACCAAAAAAAAAAATTGACTGCTGGTCTGTAAATATTTCGATTGATTGTGTATGTCTGGTAAACGTTCACACTGTGTTCTAAATATAACTATTGTAGGTAATTCATTTATCTAAAAATAATAATAAATGAATTCCTTACAATAAATGATTGCATATACATATATTTTTCTATCTTTACAAATGCTTCTATTATTGTAAACTATAATGACGTGGCTGTGTCGCTGCCATCTTGGCCAGGTCTTCCTTCAGAAAAAGATCCCGTGTCAATGGGACCAACCTGGTTAAATAAAGGTTAAATACAAATAAATACAAATAAATACAAATCTATCTGTTACAGCTGGTGCTCTTGCCATTTCAGAAGCTGCTGGTTCTGGGTCTTGTGCATTCATATGTGTGTGCATTATAAAATGGAGATTGTGTGGTTAGTTTATTGTCATTGTCACATTAAGTCTATCCCAAACTTAATTTCTATTGTCAACATGATTAAGTAAGACTCTAAATTACAATATTTAGCACATGCTCTGCATCACTGATAGGAAACACTGTGTTATGCATTGTCTGATTAAGTAAATTAATGAATTAATCAGTAAATTGTTTATAAATTTACAAAATTGTGTCCAGTTCTTCGGCTGTACAAATACACCCTCCCTCTTTCATTCCTTCAAATATCTTCTTGAAAAGGTTTGAATTGTTTGCAGAAAAGTGTGGGTTTTTTCAGACTGAAAAAGCCGACTGTAAACAGACATGAAGCCATGCTAAAAAAAACAAACTAAATAAACAGGATATTGTAAAGGCCAGTAAACATGTTGCTACAGCCTGAATTATATTGGTATATACAGTGTGTCTTATATGGAATGTTAATTTATATCCTTCTCACCTGAATCAAAAGGTGAGAGACTTCACTGCCCACATTTGTCACCACTAGTTTAGTGAGAAGAGAGGAATCTGTGATGGGTTACAGGAGGCCATCAAAAAGAGAAGGCTGCTCTGGTTGTCCTAATGACCATGACCCAAAAAAGGTGACTGGTGGGTGATCAGATGGTGGAAAAAAAGGGTATGTGGGCAGAGGAGAAGAGAGATGGGGAAAGGGCAAAATAATGAAAACTTGGGCTTTTTTTTTTTTTTTTGCTCTGTTCTTATCTCCGGTTTGTCCTTTTTGATGACATGAAAAAGAAAGTGGGATAATAAAGGGCCGCAGAAGAGGACAGAGAGGAGAGGGAAGATGTAGCATCGAGGGGAAAAGGGTGAATAAATGAAAAGAAGAGTAAAAAGAAGAAGAGGTGAGGCACATTAAAAAAAAAAAACGAGCAGAGTAGGAGGAAGAGAGGAGTGCAGAGGAGTGGAAAGGTGACATTTGGTGACCAGGGGCTATTTGTGGTGACATTTTCACACCTCTGCTCATCTCTAATGCCAGGACAATGTGCTTTGGCTCGTTTGTCACTCGCTTTCCTAACAAGCTTGTTACTGCTTCTGCTGCTGTTGCCCTAATGTGAGTGTTTGTGGCTGTAAGTCAGTGGATCTCATATTCAGCATGCGGCAGCTTTTTCTAAAACATCTAAATGACCAAAAGTCCCAGCTCACTTTTTATACATATTTTTCTATTTATGGGATTTGCTTCTCTTGAAGACAAGCAAAATACATGACATTCTCTTCGAAGAAACGTTTGAGTTCTGATTTTAAATGTGATTTTTATTTTTAAATACGGCCAAAAAGCGAGTTCAGCTGTACTTATGGGTAAATGGGACAGCCGGTACGCACAGGGAGTACGCATGAATATGTATGCCAAGGACTACAAATGTGATACCAAAGTATAATTTCATTTTAAAAGCAAGAGCAGTACATCCTATAAAAAGATGTGATCTTGGATAGCTGCACTGAGTCTCAACCTTTTTCGAAGAAATGGTGATTAAAAAAGGGGATAAGATTGAGGACGGCAGTCACATGGTAACCTCATATACCGTAGAGGAATGGTTTGGTTGGTTGATTTTTAAGATATCAGGTGTAGGGGTAGGAAGTATTACGCTACTTATTTAAACACTTATACATTAGTCAGCCCTGTGATGAACTGGCGACTTGTCCAGGGTGTACCCCGCCTTCGCCCTTAAGTAGCTGGGATAGGCTCCATGTGACCCCCGTGACCCTAGTGAAGATAAAGCGGGTATAGAAAATGAAAAAAATTAATGAATACATTAGTTTCTTTTTTTTCCGTTGTTTTTTGTTTTTTTTTAGACATGTCGGCTATTAACTTGTAAAAACCTGTTCTCATTACAAAGTCATTAAATACTGCAACCAGGGAAATTACATCATTCAAAACAGGATGACAGTTGTATGAACATTTTTTTATTTTTTAAATAATTTAGCCATTTAAAGACCTAGGAATATATTTACGGTGACTTAAAATTTAATTTGTCTCTAGATTAACCTCAGTTATCACCATTTATCATATTATCTTTTACATTTTTCAATGAAAAGCTAATATTTACCTCTGCCAAGGAGGTTATGTTTTTGCCAGCGTTTATCTGTTTGTCTTTTTGTTTGTTTTTTTATGTTCTAAATAACTTTTAAAGTTCTGAACACATATGGATGACATTTTCAGGAATTGTTAGAAATGGGACGAGGAACAAGCGATTAGATTTTGGTGGTGATCCGGATCACCGTCTGGATCCAGGATTTTTTAAAAGGATTCTTTATTATTGGGAGTTAGGGTATGAGGTCACCTGTACATTCAGCGCCATCTAGTGGAGGAAAGTACAAACACGTCCTTGGCGGAGGTCTGTGCTCTTTTCTAGTTTCCTTTACTTCATCTCTTAACCATGCAAATGTTCATAGCTCAGACTCCATTCAAATTGATATTATATTGTTTATATCAGAACAAGGAAAACTGAAGCAGAAGTGATTTAAAACAAAAAATGGCATTAACTGAACATAAAAACAAGCAACAACTGTCATCCGTCCAACTGCATTGGTTTTACTGTTAATTATTGTAGGAATGTCTGAAGATCCAAGTGGGTCATATCTGATACTGCTGAGAAACTGCATTTTACCTGAAATATATAAATGTATTGAGAGGATTAGTGATTTTAAAGGTAGATCAGTAGATGCTTTTGGTGTGTTTCTGTTGGCTGTGTTGGTCTTTGAGTCTATGATGTACCCCACATATGAGTCTGTTTTTCCCTTGACTATTCTTTTTTCCCCTGACATACATGTATCTCCTCTTACACGTGTCCAAAACGCTGTGACAAACACTTCACAGATCTGTGTACTGCACCGTCCAGATGGCCTTAAACTTTAAAAGCTGCTGTGCTGTTATTCTTCTCAGTTTCCAACTTCGCATACCCTATTACATTATTCTCTGATCTGCACTTGACAAGGCTCATCACTTTCACGGTGCATATCCGTGTGTGTGCGTGTGTGTGTCTGTTTAACATACTTGCGCGTACATAAGTGTAAATGAGCGTGTGTCTGTGTAGGTGCTACTTCATCGCTCAAACAGTAATTCTTTCAACTTTTAGATCAGGCTTCGTACTGATGATGATGGACTGTGAAAGGCAGTCAAGCTGCTGTGTTAAATGATGAAATCTCTCTTTGTAGTGTTTCATGTTAGGGCATGACACTGCTCATTTTTCTGAATTATACCTGTCTGTTTCTGTCCTGTTGGTCCAGAGGGCTTGGTGAAGGAGTTTTGTGATTGATAAAAGTATATATATTATGCTGTGGCAGCTCACAAACCTGTCTCAGTTTTGGTAGTGTGATGATTTTCACACCCAGTACGAAGATTTCATCAATGAGTTTTCTCCTTGACCCCAAATTTGATGCAAACTACAAGATCACAATGCTTATTGCTAGATTAGATTAGATTAGATTAGATTAGATTAGATTAGATTAGATTAGATTAGATTAGATTAGATTAGATTAGATTAGAACTTTATTGATCCTTTGGACTAGGCTTTACACAATCACGATTTTTGTCCCGATCACCGATCAGTGAGTTTAAATAAACCGATCACCGATCACCGATCCGATCACGTGAGGACCAATATTTAAATTACTTGTTTATGTACTTATGTCCGTTATAGTTATATGGACGGGTACTGTCTAAAGTTGTTTGCTTTTCTTTTTTTTCCTCCTCGCTGCGTTTCTTAAACTCGACACGCTCCTCCGTGTGTCTTTTCCAAGTGCCTGATTAAATTTGTCGTGTTGAAATTTTTTGCCGATGTTGATAATAATAATAATGATAATAATAATAATGGATTACATCTTTATTGCGCTTTACAAGTCACCTTCTCAAAGCGCTTTACATTATTGATCCATTATTCATTCACTCCCGCATTCTCCCTCTGGTGGTGGTAAACTACATTTGTATCCAAAGCTGCCCTGGGGCAGACTGACGAAAGTGCCTACGGCCCCTCTGACCACCACCGAACATTCACACGCATTCGTACACCAGTGTGAGTGACACTGGAGGCAAGGAGGGTGAAGTGTCTTGCCCAAGGACACAACGGACGGACTTGGAGAGAGCGGGATTCGAATGCCAACCCTCCAGATATGAGACGATCCGCTCTACCACCTGAGCCATAGCCACCCCCCGCAAGGTACTGTAGCGTTGCATATATTGCAGATAGCTTGTGCTATGTCTGTTTCTCTCACTTTGAGAAACTTCCACACCTCCAACATGTTTGTTTTTGTCGCCCATGGATGTTGCTGTAATGAAGATTCAAAGAAACTTTATTGTCCGTCACATAGCAACAGTACTCAAAAAAGGAAGATGAAAATGAAGTTTTTTGAATCATGAATCATTAGCTCTCGGATACAAACAAATAAACATGTCGATGCTGTGAAACTACTTTGGAGTAAATGAGACAGATTAAAAAAGTTTCAATACGACCATAACGTCATTGATCGGATCGGTGATTTATGACATGACGCCCATTCACGAACATTTCAAAAAATGCCAAATATCGGCCGATCCGATATGGCCGATATAATCGGTGTAAAGCCTACTTTGGACAGACATCTTCAGAAATTGAGGTTCCAAAAGCAGCACAACACCAAATATACACACAAGAAATACCACAAGAAAAAAAAAGCAATACAATAACATAACTATAAAAAAAACTGTAAAAAAATAAAATAAAATAAATAAAAATAAAAATTGCAATTGCACACTGGAAAATGCAAGTGGAAAGAAGTAGCAAAGTAGTGGTAAGCAGTAATACTACTAATACTACTGTTACTACTACTATAATAATAATAATAATAATAATAATAATAATAATAATAATAATAATAATAATAATAATAATAATAATAATGATAATAATAATATGTCCATTGCAATGAATAAGATATCATATTAACAAGTGCATATCAGCTTTATTAGTATGTTCACAAGGAGGACAATAAGGTACCACATTTGCTCCTTTTGTGCTCTTAGGCATTTATCAGGCAAGTGACTGTTTTTTGGTAATTTCTGCAAATATTAAATACAGGGCTAATCCCATACTTCAGTGTTCATGTTGGTTTTTATAAAACTATATCGTGATTCAGAGAGATGTTATTAACATTTTAAAGCTGTAAATAGCAAAAATGACTGTCGGTTTATGTCCTTATTACAGTTGTTTTATTGCATACGTTTACTTTTTAGCAAGTGCTGCTTGGGTGTTTTATGGCAAGAGGAGGGAGACTGTTGTCATGCCAACTGACAAGGAGGTAGGTGGCGATGTGCAATAACACACTAAAGCTGAAATTGTAGCATTAAAAGTGCACACAATCATCACTTCTACAAGGCTCTTAAAGTGTTAGAACAAATTAACTGACCAAAGGTGTTTCCAAAGTGCTTTATTCTTCAGCTCCACTGTAGCTTAGAAGCAATTATTATTATTATTATTTTTACGGTGCAGGAATTATACTTGTTTTGGAGTTAGTTTTAATTTGCCATTAATGCGTAGGAGCTAAGCTGTTTTGTGTGGTTTGAATACTGGGCTTTTTTTTTGTATTAATGACACTTGGATAGTGTTTGATACAGGGCATTATTTTACAAAGTATTTTTTTAGGATCTTTTGGTGTGTCCATACACACACACACACACACGCACACACACACACACACACACACACACACACACACACACACACACACACACACAC
>JAQQZY010000027.1:20137609-20149579 GCA_030068375.1 Ostorhinchus rueppellii | reverse complement strand
ATCTATCTATCTATCTATCTATCTATCTATCTATCTATCTATCTATCTATCTATCTATCTATCTATCTATCTGTACAGTATTCTGCAAGACAATCTTCCATCCTGCAAGATAATAAAGATCTGTTGTATTCAGTTGATCACCCTTGTGTCTTTTAGGAATAATAGATGATGATGATGACGACGACGACGATGATAATAATAATAATAATAGAATAATAGTATAATGACAACAACAACCACCAGACTCTGAGTACTTTATTAATGTCAGGGGGAAATTATTGACGTGCGACAGACTAATGAACAGATGTGAGGTCACACCAAAATGATTTCAGTTCATTGTTGCTTCCAAGCATTTGTGCCAAATTTGAAGAAACTGCTCTAAGCTGTTCCTGATAAATCACATTCATAAAATGAACAGACATAAAGTCACAGTGAAATATTTTTACTTCGTTGTTGGATCCAACTAAACATTTTGTGTAAAACAGCACATTTTTCAAGTACATTTTCTTTTTTTTTGTCAATGTAAAAAAAAAAAAGGATATTGTTATGAATTTTGCATCAACTTATTTATAATTCTGAAGTGAAAAAACAAAAAAAGTGATATATGCCTGTGCACGTAAAAGCACCATGTAGACCTGTCCCAGTGTGTATCAAAGTCTGACACCGACAGACAAGAACCAGTACACCTGCAAATTGAAACCCAAACTCAGCAGAGACTCTCAGCGAAGTTTCTTTATGCTGTCACTGCTTTGGTACAAACACGTACTTGCCTGTGTGGCAGATTACCCTCTGAGGTTTACTCACCAATTGGAAAGTCTACCTGCACTGGCATTTGGTTGGTGCTAATATCAGAACCCGATTCTGAGTTTTGGACTGAAATGATTTTCCTCAGGATATAGTGACACTTGAAAACAGATGACATGATGCTGCACTCGAAAAGAGCTGAGATACAATACCACGAGTTGCTGTGGTGAACTGTAAATTGATTTTACTGTCCTCAGGGCAAAATATCCATCTCATGGGGTAATCTCTCGTCCTTTCTATGTTGTTTTCTTATCCTCTGTTTTCTTTCAAAGTGCAGCTGTTAGCATGGTGAGAGTATTTACAAAAGTTGACCCCCGTGACAGAAAATCTGGGAGTAAATGTGTGGAGCAGCCTCTCTACACTGCCCTGCAGCTCTGGCCTGATGAAGATAACAGCACATAACAACATGGATATGTGTGTGAGTGTGTGTGTGAGTGAGTGAGTGGGTGACTCAGGGAGAGATTTAGATGATGAATGAGTGACCTTGCCTAAAGAGCTACATGTCCCTCCAGTGCAGCTTGATGGAGAGGTTGCATTGGGTCCTGCTGTGTACGTCTATTTGTTTGCGAGCGTGTGCATGCCACTTTGGCTGTCGGTTTTCCCTCCGTTTGTGCACTTAAGAGATCCACATATTTTCATATCTCTGCGCTTTCTTCATATGTATAGTTGGAGTGAAAGGGAATTTATCCACCAGGGAGAGAAAACACAAACATGCAGCACACAGCCTTTCTAAAAATACTCACTTCCTCTCCAAATGCTTTTCCAAAACAGTAGGAGGGTTCAAGGGGACGTGAGATGAAAACACTGGCTGATATCCAGCGTAAGTGGGCTACTTGTGTGATTCTACTTGTGTTGCTACTGATGTGTTTTCTGCGTGTTTATGCGGCTGCACGTGAAGCACATGCGTCAACGTGTGTGTGTGTGCGCCTCACATATGATCAGCCTTAACAGCTGATATGAGACACCTCTCCTCCCCACTGAGCTTGCAGATGCCAGCTGGAGGAACAAGGCTTTATTGCTTCATCGAAATGTCATCTCACAGCGTGTGTGTTTGTGTGTGTGACACCCAGAGAAGGTGGGGAGGAAACTTAATAATATATTGATTCATCGTTGTTCTCAGGTAGACCACCTTCATATCCAACTCCTCAGAAACCAAAACCGTGCATGTTTTATGTATGGCTTTACTCAACTACATCTATGTTTTTGCATGAGTAGTGTTGCAATTTGTGCACTTGTGTCTGCGTGTCGTGTGTCTGCTTGTATGTTTGTGCGTCAGTGCGTGACAGCACTCTGTTTGTTTCTCCATTATTCATCAGTCTTTATCTAACAAATGTTTTACTTAGTGTCAGATTGGTCTTGTTGCTGCACTGTGACGAGCCAAAGCGGGCAGAGTCATACAGCTTGATGATTCACAACAGAAAAGACAGCAACTGGTTGCCTGCAGGTTACGGAAGTTGAATGGCAGCCTCAACGTACCAGTAAGAACCTAAAAAGAAACAAGTGGACCATAGGCAAGAGGACGATAATTTTGAACAATTTATCAAGATCCAATGAAGGCACGATACAAGGGGCTCTATCCTCCTGACCACCAGGAAAAAAAAATTGTCCCATTACATTTTTTTTTTTTAAGAAATTCCCCGCTCTTTGTGAGGCAAAGCAAGTTTCATTGCATAGCACATTTCATGTACAGGACAATTCACAGTGCTTTACATAAAACATATAAGCATCACAAGAGAGGCCTAAAAAGAGAAAGTTAAGATGCAAAGTATAAAAACATGAAAAACAAATATTTAAATTAAAATATACATTAAAATAATCACTAATAAAAATGTGATTTTAAAGTTGATTTAAAAGACATTATTTAAGAGTTTAACAGAAAGCTGTTGTAAACAATAATGTTTTCAGTCTGATTTAACGAGCTGACACTTTGACCTCAGGTATTCAGGAAGTTTGTTCCACAGGTGAGGAGCAGAAGAACTGAACGCTGCTTCACTTTGTTTGGTTCCAATTTTGTAAGGTAAGGCCCCGCCCCTTTACATTTGGTATCATTGAAAAGCTCTAGATGTCCTCTGTAAAAAGAGTTGATGCAGTAGTAACCTGGGGGGGGGGGGTGTTAGAAATACCCTCCACAGAGGACAAATGTGAGCTACTGGGAGTCAGGAGGCTATATGTAGTGAAACCGTGTTTTTTTTTTGGTTTTTTTTGGTTGGTTGGTTTTTTTGGTTTGTTTTGTTTAAGTTTTGGAAATTACAACCTCACTAGTATCTCAACCTACAAGGCAGGAGGTGGATGCAGTTAAATGTCAGGCCCAGAGTGGATCTAGGATAAAGCTATTATTATTAGTTTTAATATTCATTATTTAAAACATCTGAACAACACTGTGAGGCAAGTTTCAAAGGAGAGTAAGAGAGAATGCCTGACAGCACAGTAAAAACATACAGCATGAGTCTCTGAGATTTTACTGTTTACTGCCCACCCCCAAAATATAAACTGGCATTTGGGTTCATTAAAAATATAATACAACTTATTGTCAATGCACTCATTTCCAGCAGCAGTTAGTTTCTGGTTAATGCAGAGTGACTTTTCTTCCTTTCTTACTGTTCAAACTCTTGCCTTTTATTAATTCTTTATGGAGCGTTGACTGTCATAACACGTGGTATTGGTAGAATATTTAACCCCCCCCAGGCTCAGAAGGTGACGTTGCACCTTAAACTAGTGAAGCTGAGATTCACAGTATTGGACTCCTCTCACATATTTGTATAAATTATAACGCGTGAGGATTGCATCACTTTAAGAACAACCAAAGTTTTTACTTCACGTCTAACAACAGCGCTCAACTTAGCTGTGCACAATCCAAACCCTGTTGTTGAAAGATAAAGTGGAAACATACAGCTTTAAGTAAATGTCTATTTATTTATTGATTTATTTCAAACATTGATATGGTTGGATACCGTTGTACTTATCCTACCAAACCAATCATTTTGACCCAAACTCATGACCAGACGTTATGAGGTGCTCTTGCTCTTGTAATAATTCTCTTGTTTCCGTTCATTAAGTATACTTACTCGATTAATTCCACATATTTCATTGTATTTTTTTTTATAACTTCAGTAACCTGATCTCCTCTGGTATGGATGTATTGATAATTTTCTTTCTTTCTCTTTTTCCTTCTTTCTTTTCAATTCAAGGTGGCATTATACCCATCTTTATCAGTGACATAGATTATATCTGGGAGTTTGTCAGATGTTTGATGGCTGTTTTAATAGATTCCTCCATAATTGGATGTAATTATATACCCTTCTGTGAAAAATATGTAAATATTCTGAAATTTCATACACTAAATACCTTATGTTTGATTTTCTTTTCTTTCTTTTTTTTTTTTTTTTTTTACACATCCTCAGCACTGTTTGATGTATCATATTATGATATACTGGATACAAATTTAGAAAAGTAGGTCTGTGGCAGATGGTGATTTATTCGTTCTTTGATATGCTTAAAATGCTGACCACGTCTGATTGTTTTTGCAATGTATGTTGAACGTACGGTACATTGTCTGTAAAACAGTATCCTGAGTAGAGATGTAACGATTAGAGATTTTAGTGCTACGATTATCGTCAGAGAAATATTTGTGGTTTCACGATTACACGTGATGCTACAGTTATTTTTGCGCAAATTCATTTCACAACAATACTTATTAGAGCTGTCACTTTTTATTTGAAATTTGAACATTCATTCGAGCATGAGCTGAAAAGTATGCGTTACAGAACAGAACAGAATCCCACCAGTGTATTAGGCAGCGGGCTGTGATTTGTATGGTTAATTTTCAAGAAGCACGGCCCAAAAAAAAAAAAAAGATGCATGGCTCAATCAAAGCAATTTTATATATATGTATTATATGTTTGTTTCAAATATTTTTATTAGAAGTGAAGAACAAAACCAGTGTACAGACCAGACAAGACTTATACCTCATTTTTGTTTTACAGCACCCCTGGAGGAGGCAACAAAAATAACCACAAACAATCAGTCAGTTAATTAAATGGATGGAGTCTGTGAAGTAGGATGGATGGAAAAAACAAACAAACAAAACCCGAGCAAGATAGTGAACAAACATCAAGAAAATAAACAAATGAATAAGTAAACAAATGTCAATCAGTTATGCAGTCTTGCTGCCTTAGAAACCATATATATGTATAATAAATATATTGTTTGCTTACCTGGTCATGGCATAATTTTGGCAAAATCAATTTTTTGCAAAAAAATGAAGCGAATCATCAATGGACGTGTCAGTGCGTCCTTCCTGAGGTTAGGTTTTCATGGATCTTTTTCTTGATCTCTATATTTCTATCTCTATTCAGCTTGGCCTACTCTCCTCTTTCCATTTCCCTTTTAATAGCGTTTAAACTTTTACATGTACAGAATTTCAAATGACAACATTCTGGAAAATTTTCAGTGGAGCAGTGCATGCTGGGAGCCCTGCCAGAAGTGAGCTGTAGTCGTAGTAGTAGTGTAGTGAGGTGATGGCATAAGCTTGGACAAGGAACTGCTTTTGTGAGAAATGGATCAATAGGTGTTGTACAGAGTAAATTGACAGGATGGCACTTTGGCTGTGATGTTGGTCTTATACGGCAGCTGGCTGTCTGGAGTCGCATTATAGGTTTTGGCAGTGAGAGAAGGAGAGGAAGGATAATAGAGAGGTCTTAGCTCAGGAAGTATGTGCACAGAACAACAACAGGTTTACCGAAGACTGAGAGAGAACCACCTGGAGTAAATCCATGTGCAGGCTTCATTCTGACAGAGGAAGATGTACACCCTAACCTGAATGTTGAAGCAGGTAAAAGGAAGTCAACTCTGATCAGAATTACAATCAAGTAAGAAGCGTGAGAAGTGATGGCAGATCTGAAATGTATATGCATGAAAAGAGGGCAAAAAGGAGTCACTGGGTTGAGCCTTGAGGCATTCTAGAGGAGAGGTCATATGGTGCACAAAGACATCTTCTCAACATTCGCTCCAAGCAACAGTCTTCTCAACAGGAGGTAAACCTTAAGCACGAAGACCTGCAGATACGCTTGTTGCAGGCAAGTGAAGCATGCCCCGTTGGATAACAGCCCGCAGTATGAGAAGAAAACTGGGGAGGAAGGATGAAGCAGCTCTAAACTAAGCTCTGCAGAGTCCCTCTGTGACTTCCAGTCTTTATGGAAGGAGCTGCCTGAAGCCAGACTGCTGGAGCTCCAGAGAACGCAGGTCCGTATGCAAATAACACTGAGTCAGAGTCAAATAAAAGCAGTGCCATAAGGCAAAGATTGTAAGCATGCCCCCCCTCCCCTTCTTCTTCTTCTTTTTCCAGGCCTTTTAACATACCTGTCCTCTTCACTGCTTTAAATTTAATAGAACGGCTCTGTCTAGGTCAATTAGGTGACTAATCTGTCGTACGTTAATGAAGACATTTGTAGTCTTTTAATCTTTTCAAAGCCTTTTTTATGTGGAATACGTGTTAATAGACGTTACTGCTAAATGATAGTCACACCTTTACTGTTCTCTAATCTGCTGGAATTTTTTAGAACCTATAATTTCTCATGACAATAACCCTGGAAAATGGTTGTGAGGGAGTTCGACAGTTATCTCAAGTAACCGATGAGTCAAAGACAGGTAAGAAATGTTCAAGTCGAGGACGGGCTATAATTAAAACCAACTGCTGTTCTAATGCAAATCCATGTCATTTTTCTCATTACTTCACTTTGGCATTTTTTTTTTTTAATGGCTGCGAATGAAAAAGATTTTTGTTGTATTTGCTATTTATGCAGCTGACCTTGCATTTATGAATTAATACTGCGACATACAATTATTCTTTTTTTTTTTTTTCTGTAGGCGTTTGTCATATGTGTACATTTTTGCATTCACGTTGGACCTCCTACTGCAAATGTGACATGTGAGCAGTGTATGTATACGAGGCCATATGTAGTATGTGTTTCAGATGTTTTAATGAGTTGTGCAGTAATCACAGATGCTTCTGCTTGTGCAGGACTCTCCCCAAGCAGCCACAGCTGGAGATAACCCACTAATATGCCTGTTACTGGGGGTCAGTGGGGTTCTTCACACACACACACACACACACACACACACACACACACTACACATTACATGCTAGTGGCTTCACATTACACACAGCTTACAGAGGTCCACAGGTTAATACCATGAAATGGAGACTCCGATTTAGAGGGAGCACACTGGCTTCGCACTAATGTGTAAACCCCTACAGAGTGGGGTAATGACTTAAAGTAATGTAGCACTTATGGTCATTGTGTCAAGTTGAGGACTGGGAGGAGGACGCATTGTTGAGGGGAATTCATCTAAGAACAATCTGGCCTCTTTTCTGATGGTGGTAAATTGATGCATTATGCTAATGCACACAGTAGAGACAACTGTTTAATTCCTAACCATCATTGCAATACATAAAAAAACACGAATATGACTGAAATTATGGCAAATCATTTCAATTTGTGCAATAGCTGCTGCTGTTCTTCTGGTTTAATATAACATTTTCAAACTGTGATGCCACCAGTGTTTCACAGGCAGAATGCTGTCTATTAGGAGATTCTACTGGACACTGGCAGCTGTCCTTCAGACAAATTTTATGAGTGTAAAATTGCAGCGGTCAGAGGTAGTTTTCTGAATGGAAGTGATTTCAACTTTGGAATAAAACTGTTTTAAATTTACAGTGAAATGTCTGAATTAATCCACAGAAAATCAAATGGCTTTTCATTCTCAACTGAGTAAAGATGGTGCTGAACGGCAGCAGCTCGGACTCTTTTTCACCTTTTTGCGTCTATCTGCAATTTGTATCTGAAGTTTCTCCATGCGCTCTCTGTTTATAATGCTTATGTACACTTGTGTGGAATTACTCAGTTTTCAACATAGAGCTGGCGTTCCCTCTGTGAGGATACCTAAGGAGATGTGCAGAGGCACCTACTGGGGGAAAATGGCCGGCACTTAGGTCAGAGAGAGGGCCTAGAGAGACTCAAGCTCTCCTTGCCATCGATCATCAAATCATAGGTCAACGCTCACCCACTAAACTGGTGAACTGGCAGCTGTCGTAGACACCCAGTGAGCGTACAGGGAGTGAAGCACGCTGTGTCTTTTCAGAGACATGACTACACAGGGACATAGCGGACAGTGTTATTGACCTGCCCGGCTTCTCACATTATCAACAGTAAATGGTGTAACCCTGAACATGTAACCGTAAAGGACTGTGTGTGTACTCGTGATGTGGAGACCCTGGCAGTGGGACTATGGCCGGACTATTTGCTGGGGGTGTTCTCACATGCCATCATGGTGGTTATTTACATACCTCCATCATCTGTTGCAGCTAGTGCGTGCAACCTCATCTGCTCTGTGATTGTAAGACTTCAGTGGCCGCATCCCAGTGGACTCACTGCCGACCTGTTCTGAAACTGAATGGTCCATCCTTGACCAGTGCCCTATGTTTCCACCAAATTTGAAGAAAATAGGTGGAGTCCTATTTGTATAAACCTACTGGCATATGAACAAACCAACAAACAGATGTAGATAATTACACCACATCCTTTGTGGAGGTTAATATAAATACATAGCAATGTTACTCTGTCATCATTCTGTTATTAAAAATTCCTGTTTTTCAAGTGAGGGGTAGAATTGTTGTATATCAACACTTATAAGCAATTCCGACCGATTGTCCTTGCAACAACAAAGCCAAATTATTTATTGATTTTCAGCCCATTGCCACTTTTAAAACTCATAGGCAACAACCATTCTATGGCTGTGGAAACATTTCTCCTGGGAGAGCAGCACTCAGACCTTCCTAGGAGCGGCTTAGCCTCTTAAATCTATATCTTCGATGACGACTCTAGTTGAAATTATTACCTGTCCAGAAAAACAGCATGCTGCCAGTTGGTCCGCTGTATCAGCTCTACGAGTGTGTGGGTGTACGTATGTCAGGTAGTCCTGGTGAGTCCCCTCACAGTGCCACACCAGCAACAGCAAGTGGGATAGCTCACTTGTGTCTAATGTTTTTAATTAACTTCAAGGTTGAACGTGTGAAATTTAATATGGGAAATTAAAAGATGTTAATTTCCTGCTTTGAAGCCAGTGTGCTGGCATGAATAAATTACATTAAATCAGTGTGCTGGTCTCAGAGCTTAATGCTCCTGTGAAAGAAACTTGTGTGTTCTTAAGGAACATTGGAGGTGGGAGGTAAAAGCAAGAAACATACATTTAGCAATTTGCACTGCTTGTCAGTATGAATGACTCAACTGTCAGCTTTCAGTCTGAACATAACTGCATGGGTTACATTAATAGAATTAGGTAGCTACAAAAGAAGAAAGAGTATCAAATAAATGGAAATTAAATTAATTGTTTCAGAACAGCAGTGAGCCCTCACTTTTGCAGTCTTTCGTGGGTGCCTAAGTCACATTTATTCTCCTTGTTTCTGTTATAAAATTTGCAGGAGCTTCTGTAATGAAAACACACAAATACACACCAACAAATGGAAACATGTTCAAACACAATGAATTCCTCATACAACAGTAATTTCACATCCTAACAATTTCTAATAAAAGGCTAAAAACAGTGGCAGTTCCATCAATAAAACGTGTTCTGCATGGTGGCTTTACGCGTAATTGGCTATGCTTGAGAAATTACCCATTTAAACTTCCACCTACAGAACATTGCTGTAGATATCGCATTATGTGTGAAATATGAAATACGGCCAACTGAAAATTTCCCTATTACACTACCATTAGGAACTTCTCCATGGTTGACTTTACTGTGCAGCTATCTGATAAGCCAGCCATAGCGCTGTCCTAATTTCTCTAATTGGATGCCGGTAAAATAACAATCAAGAGAAATGGTGTGTAATATACACTCGCCAAGCTCAGTGCATATTATGGACTGTTCTCCTCTGAGACTTGATTAGGGATCCAATAAAACACATCACTGTGGGAGTTGGCCTCTGATTGTAAAGAATGGATTTTAATGAACTAAGAGTCATCTATAAGGGACTGCTTTGGCACAGGATTACACAATCTGGTGTGATTACGCCTCCTTCGTCTGCCAAGGTAATGAACATACTACATCAGCCTTAACAGAAAATCCAAACGGCTGGATCTGGATCATACTGTGTATTATACACTACCTATGATGTATGTAGTGCATGTGTTGTGTTCTCTCCGACGCCGCTCCCTTTACGCTATAAGCTTTGGAGCTGGCGTTTGTGTGGGTCTCAGACAGATGAATATATCTTTCACATCAAAGCCCATCTTTCCCTTGACAGCCTTTGTGCAGACACTGTACTTGTGTTGTGGTCTGTTTGGGATCACGTGTGTGATTTTATGTAAACATGACAAAGGATTGATAGCGAAATCAAATAAAATAAATGGGGACACCGCATCAAGAGTAAACCCTATGTAAGGTTTAGTGTCACTTCGGTGGGATGTAAACTTTCAACACATCTGCCTCGTATATTATGCTGACAGGATAGCTCATACACATGGCAGCTGTCTGCAGACTCCATCTACCTGATAACAGTGAAGGAAGACTGACAGCCGCAGAGAAAATGACGGATCGTTCATAAAGGAATGATGTAAAGCTGCAGAGATAAATAGAAGTAAGCAACAAGGTCAACTATAATGTAATTAAAGATGCTTTTAGTGTCGTTTGTGTCTGTTTGTGCAATTATCTGCTATGCTCCAGTATTTCTGTGAATGTCTGTCTGTGCACCAGTTTTCCTATTCAATATGTGTGTGTAAGCATGTGTGTGTGTGTGTGTGACTGTGAGGGTGTGTGGTTTCCCTTGGGGGGGTTTTACCCTGTTTTTGTCCCCATTGGTGGAGGCCCTTCCCTGGGGAGCATTGAATTCACAGGCTTGGTCTGTACTGATTGATGATGGCCCAAAAGAGGGGGAAAAACCTGGAAACTGAGGGGAAAATAACAGGTTTGAGGCTGTTTCATCACTTCCAGGTACTCTACAGTGTTACTTCATACAGGCTTTCCTTATTGTTTTTCTCTCATAACGTACTGCACCAATTTGTCCGTTTAACTTGTTCTTTTGCGTCAGTGTTTGTGATTGAATGTATTAATAAGCATGTATGCAATATATGTGTCTGTGTCTGAAGAGCATTAATATATGTTTAAATGTGATTTTAATGTCTTTGTATTTGTATGGATGCTAAATCTGAGCAGTAAATGAATGAGGTCAAGTTTGTTAGTTGCTCTTTAGAGAAGCTTTTTTTTGTAATTTCACATTTACAAGACATGCCCCTCTAACAGTTTCTGCAAAACGTTACCATCATTTTAAGAACCGCCCTGTAAGCACACTTATATTCCCATTATCCCTGCTATTTACCACTTTTAATTCACCTGTGAAAATGCTTCCAGTGCATAATCTTTGTAGTTGTTAAGTTGTTGCCCACCTCACTCACATAAAACCATCTGAAAACTATCCGAACTAGCTCCGCTCTTCTTCTTCTGTGCCTAAAACGCACCGCTGTGTGTTCTATTAAACCCTAATTACAGTGCATTTCTACCATCTTCGTAAGTGTTTTTATTTTTTAGTCGGACTGTATAGTCAAACCCCCCCTCAAAGGACTCGGTGCCTCTGTGTTTTGTGGAACTACCCTGGGCCTAACTTACCACATTTCACTCTGTGTACCTGGGAAGTTTGTTTACATCAAACTCTCATTTACACCAGTGACTGGGAGGCACAGTGGCTGGGGAGAAGATGTGTGCTGAATGAGGCTTTCTAAATGATTTAGGAGACAAGGTGTAAACCATGATACTGTGAAGGTTAAAGCAGTAGTTTAGGTAGAACATCGATTGTTATACACACATGCTCAAATACAAAGGACATGGCTCAATATAGCTTTGTCTCAGGTGGTTTACTAAGGTACTGTGCTTTTTATTTTAACTTCAACATGCCCGTTTCCACATTTACTGCATTTGCTTAATTTCAGTGTCTAACCCTTCGCAAATATAACCTCAAAACCATGATCCTGCTCTCATGAAATTTACATACAGAATCACACTGTTAACTAGCCTGGCAGGCCAAACGATACATGACCTGTATAGTCTGGAATCGGACCACTGACAGAGCTGAAGCCTGTGGGTGGATTCAACTGCTGTCGTTCAAACTGTTCC
>JAQQZY010000027.1:20051186-20061236 GCA_030068375.1 Ostorhinchus rueppellii | reverse complement strand
ATTATTATTATTATTATTATTATTATTATTATTATTATTATTATTATTATTATTATTATTATTATTAATAATAAATAGCAATTAAAAAACAAAATAAATAACAAATACACATTAATTAATTAATATGTTATTGATTGAATAATAAAATTGAATTGGTGTTTGCATGAAGTCCTGCCTTCATTTTTTTTTTTTTTACAAGTCGAATACTGGTTATGAGGCACATGGCATCTTTCAGTAAGATTCAATTATCATGTAAGTATCTTGAGCCTGAGCCGAGTGTCCTCTTTTTTGGAAGTCAAAATATGGACACCCTAAGCAAAACCATTGGTTGAATTCATTCCAAATTGGGTTTATAGATGATCAGTGACCCAGAATAGATCTGATGATATTTTGGGAACAGTTTCAAGGTTTTTGGGGTTTTTTTGTTTTGTTTTTTTTTTTTTATAAATTAACCCTTTCATGCATAGTGGTCGCTACAGTGGACAGCTGTTCAAAGTTTTTCTCTTATATATTCATGGATTTTGTTGTTTTAGTTCCATATCAGCCAACACAGTGGACACAATAAACAAGTGAAACAGTTTTGGTTTTTTTTGGCATATTATCTCCATGAAGTGAATAATAACTTGTATTAAAGTATGATAAAATATGGAACAACATTGATTAGCAGCATTAAAAATGTTTTTATTGCATAGTTTTTCATTTCACTTTCTGACATTAGGTTTTAAATACTTTTTTCTTTGATTTGAAAATTACATGCATGGTGTCCCGCTGAGTGGACAAAAAAAAAAAACTTGATCGCATTTTGTTTTGTTTTTTTCATGCCTAAAGAGGAATAAAAACACTCAGGAACTATATCTTGACTAAGGTTCTCATAATTCGTGCATGAAAGGGTTAGAAAAAAATTCCCATTTACTTATAATGGGTGAAATTTCACATCTGTTGCAGTAAAACTACTGGTTGAATTCATAACAAATTGAGCCTATAGATTGTCAGTAACCCATTTCAAATGTCTATAAAAACATCACTTTTGTTTCAATTGACTTCAGACTTGGCCCATACAATATATAGAGGCAATTCATACGCTGACATGAGCACATGCATAGACGTGATGATGTCAGCTAGATCTATGCCAAAATAAGTTACAATACATGAGAGGGGCGGGGTTTGTGGTGCCTGACACCACTTGTTTCTATTTATTTAGCCATTATTTAACCTGACCTGTATCTGACCTTTTAAAGACAGTCTGAACAGCACAAATTGGATTTTTTAAAATCCAACTTAGGCTACTTTCATACGTGGTACTAAATCTGATACATATCTGATATTTTGCCATGCGACGTCAGTGTGAACAGCCAGGTTGCATTTATGTGATGTTTACGTCATTGAAATCACCTGAGATGAGTGTCTTATCATGAGACATACGTTACATAGGTGGTCACAGATATATTTAACTGTTTTTCTATCAAGTCTGTGCCAGTGAAGCCGCTAATGTCACTCTCCCACCACTCCTGACTCTGACTCCACATTCAAATACTCCGTTATGCAGACACAGCAGCCACAGCAAAAAAAAAACAAAAAAACCTGGCTCTGCTCTTTTTGAATCTTCTACTTGAAATTATTCGACTGGTGCTGACTTTGGTTTTAGACAAACTTCATCAGTGCCACATACACCGATACAAGATCCCTCCATATTTACTTCCTTAAACACAGTGCGTGCTACATGGTCCCACATGACACCAGGACCTCTTCTGTGCATGTGGGTCACTTCAGGGTCGCATTCAGTTCATACTCAAAACTGATAGAAGTCGCATTTAATTTATAATATGAACGAGCACAGAAAAAATGGGATTTACAAAAAAAATCTGATTTGTGCATTAAGACCTGGGGCCTCATGTACAAAGGGTACGTACACCCAGAAACGGCCTTTTCCACGTTCACGTCCAGGTGTACAAAGACTGAACTCACTGTTGAAATGTATGCTGCTTCATGCCAACTCCACAGCTGGCGTACGCACGTTTCTTGTGCTTTAGAACCTTTGGCGACACTTATAGGTGAAACTGTGAAACTGTTAATAATGTGGAAAAAGGTCATTCCTCAGCGTGAAATCCACATCAGAGATACATAGATGAACAATGAACACATTGACACACAATTCTACTGCCACAGCAGCACATCCAACACCAGAACCAGACCCTGGACCCACCAGTGCCAGTCCTGCCATCCGAACAGGATGTGATTTCAGCCACATAAACAGACAAGAACACTGAATTCACCTGTTGATAAATGCCTTTAATGTCATATCAATGTCTGTGAAAAACATTTAAGTCGGTCAGTCGCTCCTTGATGCTGCTGACTGAGCTACAATGTCCTCCTGTGACTCCTGTGAGCACGGACCCATGCTGGTAGGACCGGAGGAATCCCACGGTCTGTGACAGACTGGGACTGTGTCTCACCTTCTTCTGTCTCATTGTCTTTATGAAACTGAGTAATTAAACGTAAGCCATAGTCTTTTATTTCCACTTCAATATTCTGACATGATTCCGCTGTGATCAGATATGACCTGTAGAATGAACACATGTGTGATTTACACAAATATTAAATATGTATTTACTTTGGGCTGATCTGAGTCACTTCTGTCAGACCAGTGTCACTAAGGTGGTGACGCTGAACAGGATCAGTTTGTCCTCTTCCACCTTGATCTTTCAGCCTCCGCTTCGCGTCCACCTTGACGTCATCATGTGATCACATCATGTGATCATTTAAACTAATTGGCGTATTTAAATGTGGGCGTGGAGAGGGAGGAGTCTGGTACTCCAGCATATGCAAAGGAAGTGTGCTTGGATTCGGGTGTACGCACAGTTTTGTTCATCTAGATTTTTTTGTGCGTACGAACATATCTGGATTTCGGCGTCCACTGGGTTTCAGTATGAAATCCAAGTCTTTGTACATGAGACCCCTGCTGTCTGAACCTAAGTCAAGCAGAAGTGATACCCCAACTCTATTTAACCCTATACTGACAGTCTGTTTACATTTTATCTCATGTGTATTTAAAAGTGTGTCTAAGAGAAAACCTAAGTCCTGTGTTCCTAAATCTGTCAGTTTGGTATGCTGACCAAGATGTTACACAGAATAAGCCAACCCATAATATTGAAACTTACTATTATCTAGTGTTAATAATGCAACAAAGAAATCCTTTCTTAAAACATTAACTACTTCCTACTAAAAAGATTAAACTTAAGACTTCAACGACCTAGATTAAAATAATATTTCAGTTTAATCGTTTTAAAGGGTTGATCGAATTTAGCAAAGTTATCAGGGGGGAGTTGTGGTCTACAAGGTCACAGAAGAGGTTTGTGGCTGTAGGGTTGCCAGTTTGATTCTCAGGAACAGCAGAGAAATTGTTGGCTGATGTGGCTTTGAGCAAGGCACTTAACGCTCCATTTGCCCCCTGGGGACCTGACATGGCAGCCCACATCTCCTAGTCTGCAGCGTGGGTCAGTTTGAGTGTACGCAATACTCTACTTACTTCTTCTTGTGTCAGTTTATCTCTATAGTATCAAATATCAGCAAGACTCAAGGTATTCAATCAACAGAGGTCAGTAGAGTAGCCAAAAATTATACTCAAGTAAAAGTACTGTTACTGTAAAAAATAAAAAATATTGTACAAGTACAGTAGTCATCCAAATAATTACTCAAGTAAAACAAAAAAGTACTTAATGAAAAAATTACTCAAGTACTGAGTACTCCCTGAGTAACACCATATTTATTGTTCTTTTAAATTCAGCAATGAATAAATAAATATTACAATACAGTGTATATGGGAACATTACAGCTAGATACAAATAGATGTGGTAATAATCCTTGTTGGTTCTATCACATTAATATCTAGTCTACTCTTATGACACCATAGAAACAGAGTAGAAGTAGCATTTCTTCTCCATAAATATACTTGAGTGTGAGTGAAAAGTATGTCATATTAGAAGTACTCTTAACAGTACAATTTTTGTAAAACAACAAAAAAAAAAAGTTACTCAAGTAAATGCAATGAAGTAAATGTAATGCGTTACTACCCACCTCTGTCTATCAGTGTCATGAACTCGTAGCATCATGACAACACCAGTGTATGGTCTTTACTTCACCTTCTCTTAAATAACATGACTTTCTGCTGTGTTGCTTGTACATGAGTTAAAAGTATTAAAAAAAAAAAAACACTCATTCCGACATCTGTTACCAGTGATAGACTTTTGTTCATTGCAGTCATCTGGGGCTGGGGGATCCTCTCTCAGACTGACCTTCCTCTGAATTCAGATTACTAATGGAAGAGAGTGAGACAGACGGAGGAAGTGAAGGAGTGAAACCATCTTCAGCTGCCTCTGAGGAGCTCGGCTCATACACTATTCTCCACAGAATGCCTTGGGGAATGCTGGGAGTTGGAGGCACTTGAGATGCTGGACTGTAGTTCTTTAGCTAAATTGAGCCCCAGCTGAATTCCCCGAGGATTAACCCAAAACAGCATCCAGTCGGACCGGCAGCGGACGACCATCGCTGTCATTTCAGCAGCCAAAGTATATTACAGCAAAGCCCACACAGCTCTCACTGCAGCACTAAGACATTATTAATGGGTCATCAGCCTTCTAACACCTGAGAGTGTTGACATGAAGATGGACTTTGACTAAAATTTTCCTTGACAGCGTGTCTTAATATGTGAGAGATGGTAAAAGGCGGAGAGCGGTAGAGTTTTTAGAGACCATTTCAGTGCACGATTAGACTGTTTTTGAGCGCTGAAGGCGTTGCAGGAGTTTGCAGTTTGATGCGTCATGCAGGAGATCGATTGCTTCTATCTATAAGGGCTGTCTTAACCTCTTAGGAACCTGAAGCAGTCAACTCAAAGCAGAAATGAACACAGCCTTTTTATGGAGAATTATCTTTGAACCACATAGCACAGAAGCTGGTAAGTACATACATTGGAGACAGAAACTTTTAATCTGCGTCTAATTTTGTGCAGACTTCACTCTGCACTTGATGAAGCACACTACATGGAAATTCAGCATTCAGCATGGCACTAACCATATTTTTTTTTTTTATACAACAATACATGAACATGGCGACAGCTGGAAGACAACAGCGAAATCAGATTACCATGACAACACAATCTGTTCAGTGCCTTGTGCTTTGCTTGTGTTATAAGTTGTTGTTGTGAATTAAAAGACAAATAAAGACAAATACAGTGAAATAAATAAATAACCAGTGTCGTCACTGCAAAACACATGAGTGTTCTGTCATTAAGCAAAAACGTGACTTCTTTGCAGGGTGCACATGTATTATAATTACTGCCTATTTTGTATGCTTAATATGTTTACTGTCAGCACGGACCCCTGACATGAGGAAGAACCATTAGCATATCAGCCAGTTACTGTCATACCTGCTTCTGTCACTGCACAATCGCAGCTCAGTCTAAGTTTGTACCGATCCGTGGTCAAGTCCCTAACCACATGCTAATATATGCTAATCCAAGCTGAATTTACACGCCACTTTTAGCCAATGAGCTCAGCTAGAACAAAAGGCTGGAGGTAACCTTTTCTCTCGTCACTCAGCTGCTGCAGCTCAGGATAAAAGTGTTTCTCGGTGAAGAAGACGTGCACAGAGACACACTGAGCCTTCAAAACAGCTCCTGCTGTGCGTGCTTGATTCTTTTCCGCCACACCTGCTTAATGTATAAAAGTGAGAAAATCCTCAGTGAGATTTCATAGCAGGCAAAGACGGCGTAATGTAAGGTTTTATATCTTTATACATTTTGATGGCACTTTAGCTAACAACGGAATTTTGTCACAAGCCTTGGTTTTTTTCAGATCTTACGGAGAAGAACCTCACCACCACGTCTTCTACATTCAATTTGGTCATATTTGCATTCGTTCCAGCATCACTACAGTTTTCTTTTACCCCTTCAGTGAGTGGGAGGCTGAGTGTGAAAAGCCTGGTTAACCTTAGCCAGGCCCTTTGGGGATACTAGAGTGCTGTATGCTACATGTCAGAGGCTTAATGATGGCTCACAGTCATCTCCAGCTCAGCTCAGCCTCCACTGTGTGAGTGTGCGTGGACTGCAGGAGCTCACTGGTGGGTCAGTGTGCGTGTGATTACACATCTGAATGTGCCTCTGTGTGTGTTTCTAAGATCAAGGGTTAACTACATAGGGCATGATGTCAAAGGCAGGTCTTTGGTCGGTGAAAACACTGCCGGCTCCACTCAGTGGTTACCATGGAGACGGCTCTGCTAATTCTTGACTGTTCCTCAACAGCTCTACTGCTGTTATCAGCGTTATCTACATTGATTTAGCCTCTTTTGCCAATTTCTGTTCAAGTGACAGACATTTGGAATTTAAAAGCACTATCGTTCATCTAAATTGCTTCTCATTGATAAGTGACCCACAGTTTGCAGCGCTCATATCACTGAGTATGTGATGTATAATACATGCAGCACAGTCATGCGCTGTCGTCCATTATATGATGCTGTCATTGCAGGGTTTCCCCAGATTTCTGAAGGGCTTAGTTGCTATGTAGGATTTTATTGTTGTTAAAAATAGTGCCTTTGTATAATTGTATCTTAAATTCACATTATTCCATTATTTTGCTTCAAAGACAGCTCCCTACAGAGTTCTGTTTCTCCAGCTCAGGTATTGCACCTGAGTCTTACAATTACAGTGAAAACCCTGTGATTGTAAACAGTATCTTTGATGTATAAAAGATCTTATCGCAGTTTTCAAAGCTCAAGGGGATGTCTTCAAAGGGATTTGAACCAGTGTTCCAGCATCCTTAAAATGACTGGATATTATATAACAGCACATTTTCATTTGTGAATCAGCTGATTGTTTTTTTTTCTTTTAGTTCATTAATCATGGAGACCCGCCACAGTTATTACATCAAACCCTTATTTTGCATAATCATGATTACTCACCTGTATAAAAACAGCTGGATCAAACTCACAAACACGTCATATGTTCATTTCAGTTTGAGATTTACAGTACTCTTTTAACTCACATTTTGTCATACCCCTTCACTTTTATCAATGTCTGTCATTTTCACCAATGTGTGTCCTTCAATATTTACATTACTTATGTCTTATGTTTCAAAAATAATAATATGAATACATTTCTTCATGCATTTGTAGAAAAGCACATTGAATTTTTTATGCTCAAATCAAAATGAGGTTAAATACAACAATTTCTATATACTAAAACAGAAAATATCATAAATAAAGGCCTATATCTACCTCTAATATTTCAAATAAAGGCCTGGTCCATCCAGCAGCTGGGGTAAATAAAGCCCCAGTATGGGATAAACTACAACATTTAACTTTAAATGAACACAAAAGAAAAAACACTGATCAAAATCATTTCTCTCACAGTATAAACTTCCTTATCAGGACAGTAGTTGTCATATGATTGGTACATGAATGATTTAAGCTTTAGCTCCTGCGTAGTGCTGTAGTTATTGGAGCTGTACATACTGATATCAGGTTCTTTCATCGCCACATGGAGGATCACTGGTATTAAGTAAAAGCACAAACACACAGCCCTCAAGAAAAGTTTCAAAGACGTGTTGTACAATGAAATGTGTCAGCTTTAATCAGAAACAGACAGAGAAACACTGCTAACACTTAGATGTGTTTTTTTTCCATTAGTTAAAGAAAGGAGTTTCTTACAGTTTCTAGACAAGAAACTCATTAAACGTGGACAGTGGAAGTCCTTTAAATGAAGCGGATTGGAAAAGCTATCCAAACGACCAAAATGTTTCCTTATCTAAATTGAGGCACTCAAAGCACAGCGAGACATGCTTTTAGATATTAGAGCTGTGAAATGACAAACTCTGGACTTTTCATCAGATATTTAATTTGATTTATAAGCTGTTTTTTCCCCCTAATTCTAATCTTTCATTTTGATCAGAGAACAAGAAGTGAATAAAAATGATGATTCTTATGCCTAGAGGCCATGTGGAGATCCTCCTGACTGAGAAAATGGTATCTCTGGGTGGTTCTAGCGGCCTTGTATGGGCATGGTCCAGCTTTTTGAATCAAATCTTTAATAAAATAGTCTGAATCTTGAGTTTTCTCCCACAGGACCGGACAGAACAGAGCAGAACTTGGTCATGAATCTGATCTCAGATCTTTCCTCTACAGGTTTAGGTCACTGTCTTGTGGATTCATGTGTTCTTTTATTCTATTTCAAAAGTGTCATATCATTATTTATTGTTATGTTTGTTTCCAGACAGGTCTTGTCTTTGTTGTCAAGTTTTCAGTGGGAGAGCCGCGTTTCCACTACGTGGAAACAGCTGAACTCAGCGCAACTCGGTATTCCGATGCGGTGCCTTTATTTCCCTGTCGTCTGCTCAGAGTTGTTGAAAACTCGCTTGTTGCATGTTGTCTCATTTGAATTTTTACGTCGGCCACCAAAGACTGAATGTGTTCGACCGACCATGGCGTAGTTTTGGGCTGTCATCATGTGGATTAATGTACCGCTATATTTACTGTCTCCTTCCGCATCTGTGTTTTGTAAAATGGCGGGTCACAGAGAAAACCGTCGATCAGCGGTCTGCAGTCTTTATATGTTACAGTTTAGTATCGCTTGGAACCTTGGCGGGGCTGATACCAAAAAAACCTAGTACCAGGTACCAGATTCCAGGTCCTTTTTTGTAATGGAAACGCAAAAAGGCTGAGCCGAGTCGAGCCGATAGCACGTAGTGGAAACGCAGCAAGACCTCTAAAATAATCAACATTTTGGTCTCACAGTGTCTTAAAATGACTTCAGACTCACTTTAAAATGTCGGAAACAAACTGAAACAGACCAACACAACCTCTAAGGAACCAAGAAGCATTATTAAAGAGGAAGCGGAAGTCCTAAAATTATCATTAACTCATAATGACCCAGTGCTGAAGAAGAAGAAGAAGAAGAAGAAGAAGAAGAAGAAGAAGAAGAAGAAGAAGAAGAAGACATTTCTATATTGCTTTCCAAGGTCTCCAAAGCACTTGACATTATTGAGCCTGTGTCCACAGCTGTCCTGGGACAGACTGATGGAAGTCTGGCTGCCAATTCACTCCAACCACCACCAAACATTCACACACTAGTGTGAGTGACACTGGAGGCAAGGAGGGTGAAGTGTCTTGCCCAAGGACACAACGGCACATGACTGGGACAGAGCAGGGGTTGAACCACCAACCCCATCAGTTATTGGATAACCCACTCTACCTTCTGAGCCATGGCCACCCCACCTTAATGAATTTTTCTCTTTATGTTACTGTTACAGTATTTGTTTATTTTAAAAGGTTGGCATAAAGATAAAAGAATACTTTATTAATGTAAAAAACAAAAAAAGTTTTCAATACTGCTCATCAATCCACTACAGAGGAATAAGTGTACTGTTCATGTCCCCTTTTTACATATATCTTTTAATAAAAATCCCAATTTACATGTACCTGGTGCCTGAAGGTATTGTATTATAGTTAGCAGTTCCAGTAATGTGATGTCGCTACTTCACAGGTTTCACTGGTCTGGCAGTTCTCAGTGTCTAAAAAAGGCAATGCATTTGCAAGATGTATGCCAGGAAATCCCTCACGGAGGTAAGCAACCAAAAAAAAAAAAGCACAAACCTTATCAGACAGCTGATATAGTCATACAACAGAACAGGACCAGTTTTCAGACTTTCTCATTCCTTAATTTTGACTGCAAGTATAAAATGGTGTCAAGAGTAGAAAAATAAATAAATAAAGCTGTATAATGAACAGAAGGTTTAAAGTGATCGGTATCCAGTGGGTAGTTATTGATTATCAGCCCTAAACATCCTAATCAGACCACTTTCACCAATAATGCAAACTAAGCCAAGCACGGTGGTGCAGTGGTGTAGTGGTTAGCCTCACAGCAAGAAGGTCCTGGGTTCGATTCCGGGGTGGGACCTTGGGACCTTTCTGTGTGGAGTTTGCATTCTCTCCCTGTGTCTGCGTGGGTTTTCTCCGGGTACTCCGGTTTCCTCCCACAATCCAAAGACATGCACTGATAGGTTA
>JAQQZY010000027.1:20035874-20047667 GCA_030068375.1 Ostorhinchus rueppellii | reverse complement strand
CTCTCTCTCTCTCTCTCTCTCTCTCTCTCTCTCTCTCTCTCTCTCTCTCTCTCTCTCTCTCTCTCTCTCTCTGCTCTTTCTATTTAATTGGCTGCAGAGTTTCTCAGCTTTTCGTCTCCACAAAGTACATTTTGTATTGATCCTCTTTCCTTGGCTTCACAGACTCTGCTTCCCATAGTTATCCCATCTACTGCTGGTGTCTCTATCAGCGGGCCTCACACATACACACATCCTGGAGAACACAAACACTTAAACACTGCCTCTTCATGAAGTCTTATCCGAAGGTTTGGGAAATTAAATTGGGTACGATTTGTCGCTGACAACTCTGCAGGTCCTCTTAAGTCATATAAGCTCAACATACTTTACTCGAAAATCCGTATTTTTTAAAGAAATGAAAAACAAAGATATTTTCCATTTGCTTTGTTCTGATAAATACATATAAATACAGATCTGTACAGTGCTTGTATACTGTGAAAGTTTCTCTTATTTTTTAAAATAAATGTTTTCAGGCACTATCTGCCTTTATTGATAGTGGAAAGTAAAAAGGTCACCCAGATCAGGAGTCAATCTTGGGACATTGTGGCTCATCACATCTGCCCAGAAGCACTCAGCTACTGGGTCAAATAAGTGAAAATAAGTCAAACCAAAAATAACTAGAAGGGCAAGAAGTACAGAACTCTGCCGAGGCCCAGCTGTTCTCTCCTATCAGAAAAGCCTCTCACAATGTTAGTAGAAAAGAAAAAATCAATCCCAGCCTGCTGATGGATCTGCTCCAAAGGGATTCATCCTTGGTCCATGCCCCACCCTTCCACGTTTCATGAAAACCAGTGCAATAGCTTTTGCACAAACCCACTGACTTATACATAAACCAAGAAACAGATACTGGTGAAATGGACTTTGAGGTAAATGTTCTATAGTTTGTTTACAACATTTCTGTTTCTGCATGACCTGTAAAGTCACGAAACACAACCTTTGACTTGTCATTGAAAGGTGATCCCGCACTTCACAAAGTATCATGAAATAATACATTCAAATAACCAGTGGAACCTACCAAATCATAATTAAACTGTGTAGGCTGTTTACACCAAGAATAATTACTCTAACTACACCAATAACAGTCCACACTGATGATCATGAGTATTCTGTAAACAGTCAGGGCTTCAGAATCCAGATCGATCACCTTTTGAGGGACACAAAGGGCAAATCTTTAGCTGAGATGTTTCTTACCTTTTCCTACAAAGCACATACTTTGTTGTCACTAATTGCTCTTAATTTTTCATTAATTTAATTGCACATCCTTGCAGTTTCATTATAATGGTTTTCTTATTTGTATTATTCATATCCATAAAACAAGTGGTGCCAGGGGCAACAAACCCCGCCCCCTGCACATATTGTGGCCTATCCTAGATCAGCATCGATCCAGCTGATGTCATCACGTCTCTGCATGTGCTGATGTCAGCATATCAGCTGCCTCTATATATATGTGCCAAGTTTGAAGTAAACTGAAATAAAACTGATGTTTTCATAGACATTTAAAATTTGGCCTGTTATAAGTGAATGGAAGAAAAAAAAGTATTAAATAATTCATAAAAAACTATAACTTTAACCTACTTTACTCAAAATGTAATCAGATCTCTTCTGGCTCATTGGCAATCTGTAAAATACATTTAGTACGAATTCAGCCAATAGTTTAGGTGCTAGAGTGTTAACAATCAAAGTAACAAAGAAACAAACTGCACCAAAAATAATACCCCTTCCTTCCCCTTCAGGGGGCGGGGTAAAAATGTACACATTTTGGTTGACTGTCAGTGTTTCTGTCAATAATCAATACTCATAAAGCAATCTCACAACTATCCTTGTCAGACTTGGTATATTTCTAAAGTCACTTGAGTAAAAAAAAACATTATAGTTCTATGTGTTGTTGTTGGTGTGGACTAACCAGTGGACAAGCCTCCAAAAAGGAGGAAAACAAAGGTCATGACTTGTGGTTTGTGGTTTAAGAATATTATTGAGCTAAAGGAATCGTGGGCTGTTGCCCTTGGTCGAGGTCTGCGCTCTCTGACTGACGTTCTAGTTAAATTTAATGTGGCACCACAGAGTCAAACACCCACTGATGTCAGAGGTGATCAGTCCACCTGTGTACAGCTATGATGTCCTCTGGTTTCCCCAGACTTTTGTCAGGCCTGCTGGAGTCACTGATTCAATGGGATTACTCATGAATAATACACACCTGGAAAGTTGTACACAACAAACTGCTGTACTGACACACAGCTGACGTGTGTAGCAACATACTTACAACATCAACATGTCTGGAATAAAATCTCTAGGTTGATACTCATGCTGATTCACACGCGCACAGTGAAACATGCAATTGTATGGGCGTCCCACAGGTCGCTAATGCAGAATAACATTGTTTCCAGCACGCCGGGCTATTAATCATGGATGAACTCCTGCATCACTGACAAATCAGCCTAATCTCACAAGGGAGGGTGTGAGTGCGTACACAAACACACACACACACACACACACACACACACACACACACAAGCATGTATGGAAGTGCGCAGAGGTGTGTGCTTGGACATGCACACAGCCATACACACATGCATTTTATCAGTCTAATCTCTGAGGAAAGAGCATGCTCTGACTGGCAAGCAGAGAATTAATGCATTGCAGGGGACTCTCCTCTCCCTCCTCCTGTCTCAATCTTTACTTATCTGTCTGTCTCATGTCCTTCTCCTCCCCTATCCTCTTCCTCCTCTCCCTCTCTCTTTTCTCCCCTGTTTCTTTTTGTAGAAAACAACAAAACAACATCTGCACCACAGTCTGCAGACAGGCTGTTGAAACATGTCCAGCACACTGATGGTCTCAGTGAGACGCATTGGATCTTTACTGAATTATATCAAACTCTATTCTCTACCACATCTACTAGAAATGACAGTGTTTTTAATGAATGCCAGAATGTAACACAAGTCTTTCTTCATTTGGCACAGATAGGAATACATGCATTTAATGGTTAGACATAGTCATAGGCTCATAATCACATTGGAAGAGGGAGGCTTCAGAGCAGGTGACATCCCAGTCTGCATGAAATAACTGTCAGTGTAGTTAGAGCTGCACAATATTTAAAGTACACTGAAATTATATGATTTATACAAATGACAAAATATAAGAACTGTCTCCAGATGACTTGACGCGTTTGGAAAGAATCCATCATTCCATATTCATTGGGGTGATATCGTAGGGAAGAGCAAAAAAATAATAATAATTACAGAAAAAAGTTGTGAAATGACTTTTATGATCTAATGTGCCATGATATAAATAATACATGTTGCTTATCTCAAAATTAGAAGGTTTATTTATGAATAAAAGAAGGATGGTGTCTGGAATAGTTTCAGGAGAGTGCAGATGGTTGAATCTCTGAATCGTTGTTTTTTGATCATCAGAATTTCTTATAATTACACCGCCTCCCAAAGGGAAGGCCAGGGGTTTAGTTTTTAGTTCGGTTTGTTTGTTTCTTTATTTGTTAACACTCTAGCAGCAAAACTATTGGTTGGATTGATACCAAATTAAGTTCATAGATTGGCAGTGACCCAGAATAGATCTCATTTTGGGAACAGTAGGGGAAAGTTCGTATTTTTATTTTTTTTTTAATGAATTTTTAAAAATCTGTTGTTGTTTTTTTACCCATTCACTTACAATAGGTGAAATTTCAAATGTCTGTCGCAGCAAAACTGTTGGTTCTATTCAGACCAAATTGGGATTATAGATCTGCAGTGACTCAGAATAAAGGGATAACTAGGTCAAAGTTCAAATGTTTTATAATTTAAAAAAATAAATAAATAATTTCTCCCATTGACTTATAATGGGCAAAATTTCCAAGTTTGTTTCAGTTTACTTCCAACTTGGCACATATATAGAGGCTATTGATATGCTGACATCACCACATGCATAGACATGATGACATCAGATGGATCAAGGCCAAATAAGATACAATACGTATAGGGGTGGGGTTTGTTATGCCTGGCACCACTTCTTGACGTTTCTTTGAGCAACCAAATCTTTGTGTTCAGTGTTTTTCTCCAGTTCTTCAGGTTGTGGTGAACAGCTAAACTGACCTAGAATGATTACGATCAATGTTTCACCGTCTGTCCAGAGGTTGCATTATCACACGATTAAAAAATATTGCATTCAAAAACCCTTAAATTGGAGTAAATGACGTAATATTAGACAGAAACTAGTCATAGGAAATAAGAAAGCAAAAGCAAAGCACATCTGATGAAGTGACGATAACGCTGAAACAATAAGTGTCAAGATCATTTTTAGACAAAGGCCAAGATTGGGTTCATTCATTTGTCAGTTTGTCCTCCAGCAGAACCCAAACAGCCAAATAAGAAAACTTATTATGACCTTTTCTTCTGCTCTAAGGCTTATTTTACCCACATGTGAATAGTATTTAGTTCATTAAAACTGTGTGTTTATACCAAAGATATTAAACAATGGTTTACACATGCCAATTGCTGCTTTTTGTGATGAATTTGTTGTTTCAGACATTAGATACTGATCATATGTGAATAAGTCATTAACTACAGTAGATCACTATTAGCATTAGTGCTGCAACAACGAATCGATTAAATTGATCCAAATCAATTCTTAAAAGAGCTGGCAATGAATTCGGCAGTTGTTTCATTGGGCTTTGAGCATGTTAGTATTGAGGCGCGCCCTCACACTGTGTAGTGTAACAGAGGAAAAAACAGAGCAGCACGGCAGAGGCTTCGGAAGCAGGGCTAGATTTTTAAATGTGGAGATAAAAATAGCCAAAATCTCACAGTGCATTACGGCGAGTGGGGCTGCGGTGGCCATCAAGAACACAAACCTAGCTTAAGATAGCCTACAGGTCGTGATTACTTTAGCCTGCTAGCTAGTTAGACACTATTGTCGTAAACATTTTCATTCATTTCCGTTTATCAGGCATCCAGACTAACATTACCAACCGGAGCTGGTTGAAGACTATAGCTTGCTAGTCTTTAGCCGTAATGGGCTAGTGCTCAATAAGTGTATCCAAAGCCATTGTGGGGATGTGAACATTAGTGATTGGTCTGCAGCCTATATGGCTTTAGGTTAAATACTCTTTGACAATTGAGTCTTCAATTTTTCTGTTATGTTCTGCAGGCTAATCGATTATTAAAATTATTGTTAGTTGCAGCTCTAATTAGTATGGACACACTTAGAGACAGACTCATGAACTCGTCTCATGGTGAAATCAATATACTATAAAGAACACATTTCAGAACAAAAACTACAATTTTGAGTTATTTTAGCAGTAAGTTTGTAACTTCACTTATATTTGCCACTTAGTTCCATGACAAACGAAAGCGTCTGTTTACTTCAGCCAATATTGTACCTGAGGATCTACATTTTAAAGTCAGCCCAAAACAATGTTGTTGTTTTTTTCCGAGGGTTTTTAGTAGTTTTGTTAAACAAAGGTTGTGTATGTGGATAGAATTTACAAAAGACACTCATTTAGAACAATATTTGTATTGATGAGTGCAGAACATTAGCATCAGCCTGTGTTCCCCAGAACATTGGGTTTGACGTCTGTAACCTTGGTTTACTTCAGCACACTAAACCTGTTCAGGATGGACACCATCTCCTAGTTAGGACCTTTGACAGATTATTATGTTTGTCATATTTAAGCACTGGACAATACTGGATAGAACAGAAATCTCATCAGCTTTATTAATATCCTGTATTTGGTTGTTTATATTGTTATAAAAACAAAAAAAGAAGCTTCTGCATTCCCTAGTTTTCATTGTTTTAGTATAGAAAATTGTATATCAGTAGATATTGTGCATCCCTAAAGGTAGAACATGTGTTTATTTGCATATACGTTAAGCTAAAAAAGAAAAAAAAAAAGAACCAGCACAAACTAAAGAAATCTGTCCAGACTGAAAGGTGTGAAAGTGGAGAAAGGTGAGGCAGAATGGAAGGAAGTCCACAGAAGTCATCTCATCTACATGCATGTGGGCGTCTGTGAATATATGACCATTCTTTAAGTTTATGTGCATGTACAACCCTTGAACATGTTTACATTCATGAATCACACAGAGGCCTTTGACTTCTAAAGCCTCCTTCAGCCGTGTCTTAAACACTTGCATATCTCACAGCCCTGTTGGAACACACAATGACATCCTGTCCCCTTAACGCCCACCTCTGTTCCATTCCCTTTTCCCATGGCCCTCTGACTGGCTGCTTTGTACACTGACAGATATACAGCTCCTGGCTGCCCTAAAGGGCTCTGGGGAAATGAGATACAAATGCCACAATATCTCTTGTATCACTGCCCAGAAGCAATGCTGTAGCCTGTAGCAATAAAACAGCAACTAGGAAACCACCACCACAACGCTCAGGATAAAATAACACCATTCTTGATAAACTGAAATTATCCTAAACCCTCTGTAATTGGTTATCGTACCGGACTAACTCTCTCATTTAGCCCCAATACAACGTGTTTAACTTCCTCTGGCCTGGAGGTTGATATGTGGGTTTATAGCGCCAGTACAATTAAGGGGTTAAGCTTCAAAGAATTGTATGCGTCATTATGAATGCAGGACTTGTCTCCTTCTCGCAGCTCGTCATGTCGTGTAAATAGGCTTTTAATCTCTGCTCCAAACATGGTAGACACACAAATGTTCCTACATCACTGTATATCTAACACACTGTATCTATGTGTCCCTTTAATTTGCCTGGCTAATGCAGCACTCTAGCATGGTGATAAGAGAGTGTAATCTTCTTAGGTGTGGCGAAAGCTTAATCAATATTAACATATTCCTCAGCTCCCTCTCCATTGAATAATTGATATCCCCACACAGTCTTGCTGAGAATGAAATAAGATGTAGGAGTATTAAAATAACTTCCCCGAGATAAAAGAAAATTGATTAAAAAAAGATGGCTGAAAATTAAAGAGAAGGAAAGGGAGCCTAAGGGATTGGACTTTGCATACAAATGAAGAAAAGAGGTTGGGGGGGTGGAGAAAAAAAGGAACTTTAGGGAAGTTATGAGCCCATTTATCTAACTCCAGTCATCGCACACTCGGCCGGCTGGGTTTTTACCGAACCAATCAAAGCGTTTAATCTGAGGGATCCAGTGTAGCCTCACCAATCCCTGACCTCCTTGTAGAACATGTAGTTATTAATCAATGATTACTCATCTGTAATTTCTGCATGATTACCTCTTCATTAAAACTTGCAGCGGCGACACCTCAGAGTTCACCTGACAGCCCCCCTCCCCCATTCCCATCTCACTATCCTTAGCATTCTTCAGGCCTAACAGAGCATGTCTGCAGGCTCTGGCTGACCTGGCCAATGATTTTACAGCAAGAACGGTAATTAGAATTAATTGAAGTTTTTGAAACTTATTTCAACAAGGTCTTCTAGTTCAACTGCTGTATTTAAAGTTTAAAGTTCTGTCAGCTAACCTTAAATTGCAAATTTATACGAAAGTTGTTTTTTTTTTTTAAATATCACAATACATTTAACTCCCTGGTCTGGAGAGTGTAAGCTCATCCTCCACAGCTGCAGGGACAACATAGGGAAGGATTTTCAAGATGGATGCAGAGAGAGAGGATCAGGGCTAAGAGGAATCATACATTTGGACCACCTCAGCGCTATCAGATCACTGCTGACACCTCACCTACCACCCCCAGGGCTTTAGCACAGATCACACGTTGAGAGGCAGAAAGCAGACACATGCCTGTGAGTTTGCATTTGTGCGAATGTGTGCGACTGCCTCTATGTACGTACAATGTCAGCGTGTAAGTTTTTGCGAGAGGGGGCAAAAAAAAAAAAACAGAAACTTGTGCAGCTGTCAGTAGCCGTGGACATATTCAGTCCATCTCAAGGTTGTTGCACCCACATATGCGACACATGAAGGACAAATGTTTGTGAAGTGTTGAGCAGTACATCTGACAGCTGCGTTCAATCAGCAAGAGAAAAACCGATGGGCGAAAATGAGATGTCAACAAGATGAGGACATGTAATGTGGAACAAAGGCGTAGACAGCGACCGTATGGGTGTATAACACTGTATGATATAAATACACTGGGTGCAACAAGGCTGCTCTGTTTGTACTGTCTACAAAATAATTACATGTGGGAGATGATGAAGTGTGGTGAAATGAGGCGATAGGTGCACATCGAAGGTTCTGTTTGAAGACTACATACATAGTGTCTTTATGTGTGTGTGTGTGTGTGTGTGTGTGTGCATCAAAGTGCTCTCTCATTCATTCAGCACTGTATCAGATACCCTCCATCTCCATTTGACGGGCAGCTGACATGCGCTGAGGGGAGATAGCTTCTACGATCAATGTCTTCGATCTACATACACTGACAGTTACCAACACACTCACACACCCATCCCTCATGGTTAACCGACGTCTTTCACGAGAAAAAAAAGAACACAATTAAACACGCAGTACCTGTCCTTGGCTGAATCAGCCATCTTGGACTGTTTTACGCTCTGAAAATGAAGTCTTAACACCAGATTCGCTATGGCACCGATAATAACTTATTATGAAGCAATTAAGAAAGACTGAAATCTTCTTCATAGCCTGTTTTAGTGTTATTGTTTTAATAGCTGCTGAATTCATGGGGGGAAATGGCTAATTTGAGCCTTTTGTGCCTCCATTTGGTGCTTCTGTCTAATCAAACTCCAGCCCGTTAAGTGTCTGTTCTAATTACACTGCATCGATACACACACTGACTTTACTATTTACTGTCGTCCCATCTCAAGCGCTGTTTTGAGAAAAGAACAATGTTGGGGAGTGGAACTGATAATGTAATGTTGCTACACACAGCTATTTTTATTTTATTTTTCTAAGGCTGACATAGTTTCTTTTCTAGTTTTTCGGTCAAACCCTGCATGAATTATTGTGTGAATTTTATTCCCAATGCAAGTGAAACCCTCCTTGTCCTTTCCTCACTCGCTCCTCTTTGTTTTCACTTTCCTTTCCTCTTTTTTTTTTGCCTTTCTCTCCCTGCTGCCCTGGGCTCCTGTCAGCTGAAACAAATAGCCATGTCTCAAACAGCCGGAGCACTGGGCAGGTGTCAGTCAGCCTGTAGTGTGAAGAAATTGATCATGGTTGGCTACAAACCCAAGTCAATACCAACTAAAATAACGCTCTTTGTTTTTTTGTGACATTTGCACATATATTATTCATGCTGTACATTGTTGTACAACTCTGCATTGAGTAGGTAAGCATTCTAGGAGGGGTTGTTGATTATGTTAGGGTTTCTATAAGAATGACGTCTACTGAAATCTGAACAACAATCTGCACTTGCTGCTTCCAGTCACATATTTAACCCCAGTACCTGTCTGAAAAAGTCTGCTTCACAGGGTAGATTCTCTCCTTGTAGAAGTGCGTAGAATTCCTGATTTCCTTTCAGCCCCTTAAACCGCATGTAATTTACATTATCCTGAAAGGTAATTTTTGCTCAGTGACTCCAAAAAACAATCAAGCACCTTCAACGTATAATAAATGTTTTCTGGAATGGTGAAGAAACTTTTAAAGACTGTTTTATTAAAGCAACACAATGGAGTATTTCAGCCTTCAAACTACATTTTCAAGGTCGTTTTGGTGGTACAACAACTCACAGTAGGTTCAGCTACACTTTTGTCATCGCTCCAGAGCGTCTGTATCACCTGCACTGGCATTATGGAACCTCTGCTTTAGGTTTGTAACCCCTACACAAAAAGAACTACAAAATTTGACTGCTTTACGGCATACGTCACATCCGCCTCCACCTTCAAAAGATGAAGCAGGTAAATGAAGTTACGAGTGAAGGAAAGCTACAGATCATGGCTGAAGCAGCAAAACAAGCCTAAAGGATAAGGGTGTTGTCTGAAGAGAAAAATCAAAGAAAGCGTGAGTAATAAAAGAAGAGGCGGGACTAGGGTGAATATTGGCCCAGCTTTCACATAAGCTGAAAGAGGAGGAGGGATGCCCCACCCATGGAGACCTGGACCCGTTACTGGTGGACTGGTAAGTGTAAAGTTTACTATGTTTCAGGCTAATGTAAATTGAATTTACAACATTACAAATGATTTTTGATTTTTTTTCTATGACAAAATGAATATGATGACCATGCAGACAACATTGTATTACAGTAAAACTATGTTCCCACAATAAGCAATCAGTTATGGGCTGTTATACACATCTGTTCACTTGTCATTCTTCTTGTTTCTAATATTTTTTAAAAATAATACAGTTATGTTTGTATAAAATGCTGTAAGGCTGCTTTACCTGGCCTGCAGACATGGTTGAATGCACATTCATTGTCTTGCTTCAGGAAGTTTATCGGCATCAATGGCTTATCAACAAATGTGTGAGTATTACCAAGATACTGATTTTATGACAGACTTTACTGAGACCTCATGAGAACTGGTAAGAAAGAGCATTTAGTCAAAGAAAGAGGCAATGGCATTGATTTTACAACTCACAGCTTTAAAGGAAAAGTTTGAAGTTCATCCATCCATCCATCCATCCATCCATCCATCCATCCATCCATCCATCCATCCATCCATCCATCCATCCATCCATCTCCTCTAGTTCCTCCAGGGGGACTCTGAGGTGTTCCCAGGCCAGTCTAGTGATCTAACCCCTCCAGCGTGTCCTGGGTCTGCCCTGGGGTCTCCTTCCAGCTGAACATGTCAGAAACACCTCACCAGGGAGGCATCCTGACCACATGCCCAAACCACTTCAGCTGTCTCCTCTTGATTCAGGAGAGCAGTGGCTTTGCTCTGAGTCCCTCACAGACGACTGAACTTATCAGTACATCCTGAGGAGAAGACTAAGTTTCACTGCTTGTATCAACAGTCTTGTTTTTTTGGTCACTACCAACAACTCACAAGCACAGGTGAGAGTAGGAACATAGATGGACTAGTAAAGTTAGGGTGTTGTTTTCACCACAATAGACCAGTACAAGTTCCAGATCTCTGCAGACACCACCCTAATTCAGTTGTTGATCTCCTGATCCTTCCTTCCGTCACTTATGAACAAGACCCCAAAGTACTTACATTCTTCTACTTTGGTCATCTTTTACCTACAGAGAACCATAGCCTCAGACTTAGAGGTGTTGATCACACTCACAGATTGATGAAGCCAACAAGACCACATCATCTGCATAAAGCAGAGATGCAACCCTGAGGCCATCAAACCTGACACCCTCCACCCCCTGGTGTCTGGTGCATATTGTAGCTTATTTTGGCGTCGATCCAGCTGATGTCATGTCTATGTGTGTGTTGATGTCAGCATATCAGTTACCTCTGTGTATGTGCCAAGGTTGAAGTAAATTGAAACAAAATGGATGTTTTTATAGACATTTGAAATGTTGCCTACTATAAGTAAATGGGAGAATAAAAAAGATTAAAAAAAAAGAAAGACAAATTCCAAAAATATAACCACATCTATTTTGGGTTTTTGGCAAACTACAAACCCTTTGGTATGACTTCAACCAACACTTTTGCTGCAACAGACATTTCAAATTTCACCAGTTATAAGTGAATGGGGGGGAAAACATTTTTTAAAAACTATAAAAGAAATTGAACTTTGACATACTATTCACAAAATACAATGAAATCTAATCTGGGTCACTGGTGATCTATAAACTGAATTTGGTATGAATTCAATCAATAGTTTTTCTGTTAGAGTGTTAAGAAAGAAACAAACTAGAGAAGCACTCAGAGAGTGCAGACCTCCGCCAAGGCAGTGTTTGTACTTTCATCCACTAGATGGCGC
>JAQQZY010000027.1:19966235-19979218 GCA_030068375.1 Ostorhinchus rueppellii | reverse complement strand
AAGAATGTAAACTGTTATCTGCACCAAAGGTGGACACTAAATATGGACATTTATGGTTATTATTTGTCAACAAGGACTATTTTGTTATTCCAATTGATAATTTTCTTAATGAATAACAATGAAATTGTTCATTTGAAACAAGTTTTTGATATAATATTGAAGTTATTTATGTTTTCTTGTTTTCATGACAGGTGGTCTAATACATTTGCTAAGCACCATACAGGCTTTTAGTCTTTAACCCTTTCATTCATGAATTGTGAGAACCTTAGTCAATATTTTTTTCTTGAGTGTTTTTATTCCTCTTTTGGCATTTAAAAAAAAAAACCCAAAACAAAGCAATGTAATTGCATGGAGTCCCAAAAATGTCCACTCAGCTGGACACCATGCATTTAATTTTTGAAGCAAAGAAACAAATATTTCAAATTCATCATTAGAAAGTGATCAACTGTGAAAACTATGAAATAAAAATATTTTTAAGGCCAAAAATCTGTTTTCTCACATTTTATCATACTTAATACTAGTTTTTACTCATTTTATGGAGACAATATACAAAAAACAAAACAAAAAAAATTGTTTCAAGAAACTGTTATTTACAGCCTTATAACAATTAGCAATTGATTTACACTCAAACATGTCAGTGCAGATGAGGTTTATCAAGAACAGCAGAGTTACAACAACTTAATGAATTGCAGTGTTTGGGATCTTGGCTGATGTGCAACTAAAACTATAAAATCCATGAATATACAACAGAACAGAATAGCTGTCCACTGTAGTGACCAGTGTGCATGAAAGGGTTAAAATCTATCACAGGGATGAAAACTCATTTGAGTTCAGGGACCACATACAGTGCAATTTGATCTGAAGAGGGCCACACCAGTAAAAAAACAAAACAAAACAAAAACATAAAAGACTACAAATAATGAGAAGTATAAATTTTCTTTTGGTTTTAGTACAAAAAAGTAAAATTATACTATGAACATGTTTACATTTATAAATTATCCTTTTGCAAAATAATGCAACAATCAACAAACATGAACAAGCTGATGTTTTAGAACAATATCATGCTTCAGTTTATCATTTTCACAGACACTAAATTCTGTAAAGGTTGAAGTATCTTCTGCTGAGTCCTATTACAATGGAACACACAGAAAACCACACACTCACACAGATTGACACTAATGGTTACGATACCCACGGGGCCGGATACAGAAGTACAGACATGACAACAGATTAACAGCTTAGTGGGCCGAAAAGACCAGTGAATAAAAATCTGTCTTTAATCTCGATTTGGCGGCAGAGATTGATGGAGCGTGTCTAATATCTACAAGCGGCTTGTCGCACAAATGTGTAGCCGCCACTGTAAAAGTTGTGTCTCTGACCTGGAAGACATTTTCTGTCAGATCTTAAATGTAGGAGCTGAATAGTGGTGAAGACGGGCTGTGATGGAAGGACAGTGAATGGAATCAGGTAAAGAAGAAGAGAACACGAGTGCTCAGGAAACCAGGGAAGAGAGGCCAGGACTGGAGCCATGTGGTCCTGCTGCATTTTAGTGGTTTAGGGCACTTTCACACAGAGTACCCGAGTCTGTATCTGAGTACGTTAGACCCCAAAGTCCGCTTACGTTTATCGGTGTGAATCTAAACCTTCTGTGCTCAACTACTGTACCTGAGTCCAGGTGAGGAGGTAGTCCTGGGTATCGACTGTGTGGATTCCAGTACCATATTTGGGCCATGGCTCAGGTGGTAGAGCAGGTCGTCCAATAACCGTAGTGTTGGGGGTTCGAATCCCACTCTGTCCTCGTCAGTCCGTTGTGTCCTTGGGCAAGACACTTCACCCTCCTTGCCTCCAGTCCCACTCACACTGGTGTATGAATGTTCGGTGGTCGTAGGCGCAAAATGGCAGCCACGCTTCCGTCAGTCTGCCCCAGGACAGCTGTGGCTACAAGTGTAGTTTACCACCACCAGAGGGAGAATGTGAGAGTGAATGAATAATGTAAATCAACAATGTAAAGCGCTTTGGGTGACTAGGAAAGCACTATAAAAATCGAATCTATTATTATTATTATTATTATTATTATTATTACTATTGTTGTTGTTGTTGTTGTTGTTGTTGTTGTTGTTGTTGTTGTTGTTATTATTATTATTATATGTTACTGTGTGAAAGCGATCCGCGCCCGAGAACGGACATAAGCCAATCATTATCAGACAACAGAAGTGACCTAATCACCATGAGATCATAGATGGTGCTCCTGTTGTTTCCTGAAAAAGCCTCAGGTCTGTCCGGCACAGGCCCACCTTATCAACCAAACGACTCTGTGACCTATCAGAGACAATGAAGGTCACTCTTCTTCACTTTGCTTCAAACAGGCTCACAGATAGACAAGTATGACCGCCATTGTAGACAAATGAACAGAACAGTTGCTCAGTTGATGACGGAAGGGTGTGTCTTCTTCTGCCTTTTGCGTTTGTTGAATTCCTGCCATACCACCACCTACTGTTTCGACCCTGTAAAGGCCCATTTATGCTCCCTTTATGTACAAAAATGTATACGTCCGTTTCAAACAATGTTACCGTCACTGCCCACATACCTCCATGCATCCTTTACATTGGCATAGATGTTAACCAATATATCCACTTGGGGGCAGCCCAGAGTCAAAAGTTTATGACAACAAAGTCAAAAACAAACATGGCAACTGCAAAGGGGGTATTGATTATGTACCTCTTGCATAAGAGACAAAAATCGAGGCGACGTTGTAGGAGGCGGTGGTTGTGAGGCCATTAAATACATCGCATACATTAAATACATTCAGTTCCTTCCAATCTCCTCCAGCTGTTCTGTATCTTCTGTTTATCTCAGTGTCCAGGAGAAGTAACATCATAGAGATGTTTATAGTTTCTCACCAACTCCCACAGCCTGTCATCAACAAGTTCCGCCGTTCTTATTTCTTCTTCGTGCCTCACTTCAGCTACGTCTCAGGTAGTGACAGCAACACTGCCCCCACGGTTTCTGGTAGTACTCCTCTGTTTGGCCTGTATCCGTAAGATTTATGGAAACATCCAGAAATTGGATGAAATGACGAACAGAATGGCTCAGTCCATATCCGTATTTAACGTAGAGCAAAATGGGCTTTAACACCCACTTGTTCTCAGGCATGTGCCGCAGTTATCATGTCCGAACTCAGATAGGAGACCCAAATGCAGAAAACCAGGGAAGACAGAATTAAAGGAATAAGAGTTTATTAAATGAATATGTAAGAATAACACAACAATTATATTAATCTTGATATCCAGGGGAGAATCCAAAGCCTTAAGTCGGTTTGGGCCAGAGGTCGCTAACCAGGTAAGGCGACGGTATCAGGAGGGACAGGCAAGCTCTAGTGGAGTGCAGACAGAAGTCAATAACCAAGGCAGAAATGAGAGGCAGAACAAACATGAGGGTCAAGCAAAAATAGAGTTATGAGCATGCAGGTCCAAATCCAGAAATCTGTCCAAGAGATGAGGCAGCAGTACAAAGAGGGCTAGGCAGGTTCAGAGGTCCAGTTATGAAGGTGAGAGGTCAACACAGGGTACAGGCAGGTCTCCGTAGTCAAGGCAGAAAAATAGGTCGGTACACAGAAGAACAAAAAGACCCCGAAATATTGCTGGTAAGTGATCACACAAGGTGGAACAACAAACTGGCACTAGACTGAAGACAGGACAGGGTTTATATGCACAAGAGGGGAGGAGAGACAATTACCCACAGCTGGGTAACAAGACACAGGTGGATTGATTACGTAAAGCGGGAAAATACGAGGAGCACGAAGTAAAGACTGAGGGCATGACACAGGAGGAGAGTTACCAAAATAAAACAGGAAGTGACAAAGACAAACACAAAGACAGACACTACTGTCTGAGCCCAGATGTGACAGCAGTACATGATTGTGAACGCAACATCTGCAGGAAAGGTGTGAAAGTATCCAAGTATGGCACCCTGTGTGAAAACGCCCGTAAAGAGGACTGGGGAGGACCCGGGCCAGTCGTGATCTGATGAAGGTGTGAATAATGTGTCATGATGCCAGAACAGGCTTTTTTTATTAACAAAACTGATTAATTTATCCAGATTAGCAGCATACTGGATTCTGTTCTTAGAGCGGATCAAGATGGCTTTAGTACGACACAGATGGAAGATATTATTTGCCATTCATGCTGTTATGGATTAGAATCAGAAACAGAACTGAAATCAGTGTTGAGTGTAACTACTTCGCAGCCTATTTCAGCTGTTTTCTGTTTCAGGTTAAAACAGAAATTTAAAGTCAGTTTAGGAGCCAAACTTACAAAACAATACATCATGAACTGTCACAGAGCTACAGTTCACTGTCAAAACCCCGTCTGTGGAAGTCTTAGTTCTGCTCTATGTGACTGTACTTTTTCATCTTGGCTTTATCCAGTTGTGTCTCTTATGTCATATTCATGTTGTTGCGTCTTTTATGTCATTTCCATTGTTTCGTCATATTGCATCTTCTCTTGCCTTCGGCCTCCTCTGTGCATCTCACACAACTTTGGTGAAGTCAACACTTATAAGCTATTCCACAGATCACTTCTGTTCTATATTAATTATTCATTCATCTTCTATACCCGCTTTATCCTCACTAGGGTCACGGGGGTCGCATGGAGCCTATCCCAGCTACTTCTTGCGTGAAGGCGGGGTACACCCTGGACAAGTCGCCAGTTCATCATAGGGCTGACATATAGAGACAAACAATCACTCACACATTCACACCTATGGGCAATTCAGATTAGCCGATTAGCCTATCAGTGCATGTCTTTGGATTGTGGGAGAAAACCGGAGTACCCAGAGAAAACCCACTTAGACACGGGGAGAACGTGCAAACTCCACACAGAAAGGGCCCAAGGATCGAACCCAGGTCCTTCTTGTTGTGAGGCACGAGTGCTAACCACTGCACCACCGTGTCGCCCATATATTACTATATTAATTAAGAAAATGAATTCACATGTCATATTCTGTGCTATATATTGTCCTGTGCCCAGTAATGACCCAATAAAAACAGGCCTCCAAACCTTTTTGGGGTCTGGCCTTATGCAGGAAACAGAACTATACAGTACAGTTGTGGCCAGTTTTGTTTTTGCAAAATCAGGTTATTTTGAAAATTATCCTGTCAATGCCTCTGACCGCAGTACTGATGAACATCTGGAGTTGGAACCTGAGTGCGTTCAGAGGCATTCCACTGCTCCGTATGCAGTCTTTTTCAACCTTGGGGTCAGGAAATCTGAAAACAACGTACTAATAAAAAAAATATACGGGGACTTGAAAGAGACAATCACATCCATAACAGACATGACAAACTGAAGCACTGTGGTACTGTTTATCTGTCAAATGTTCACTGTGGTCGGTTTCAGATGCTGCAGCTCTTTCATAGTTTAGTTATTGTTTGTTCAGTATTAATTGTCAGCCTTGTAAATACAAACCAGACTGACTGTACATATCCTGACCAAGGAAAATCCAATTCTGACTTTGTGCAGTAATCTGAACCTGGCTGTTCTGCCTCCACCCATAATAATATACATTATATAGACCAAATGTTTACTTGCAAAGTAGTACAGCAAACTATTACAACAAAAACGAATGGATTTTTAGCAAAAAAAAAAATTCCAGTTTTTAACGCCAGAAATGTATGATGTTAAAATGGGGTCATGAGTCAAAAAAGTTTGAGAAGCACTGGGTTACCCTAGTAGACCATAAAATGACTCGGTTATATAGTGCTTGATGAAGTGTACCATTTTACCACATCATTAAGCTAGTATTTAGCATTCGTTCATCCATGGCCCCTTTCAGATCGCTTTCACCTCTTGTACTCCCACGGCCCCACCCCTTTTGTCCAAATATGATCAGTTGGGGCCCCAGAAACACCAACACAGACAACCAAATCACATACTACTCCAGCTGTTCAGGAACAAAAGTGTGATTCTACAGTTCAGGTTATGGCTGGTGTGGGTCCTTTGGCAGTTTTGTCTGTAAACTTTTCATATTTTCCAATTAAACAACTACTGGAAACCTCATATTATCATGGCATAGTACCATATTTAATTTGTTTTTTGGCAGCCAGGGAGATATGCGATCATGTGACGTCTGTCATTCATTAAGGGCTTAGAGTGTTTTTGTCACATTCTGTTGTACATATTCCGGTTAACAGCATAAAACTGAAGAACTGCAAACAGAAGTGTCCAATAAATGCACATAAAGGCTTCTCCACAATAGACAAATAGCATTACAGCACTGCAACATTAGATGAACTGATAAATATGCACTAAGTAGTAGAATGTGATCATAAATAATTCATACAATAAGTACTATATTTAATACAGCATGAACATGAAGTAGTAAAGTGATGCGCTATGGGGCAAAGTAGCAAAAATAAAGTAAGTTCTGTAGCCAGCAGTTCTCTGAGTAACCATCGTGAAATGATTTGATTTATTTCTTCAGTAGCAGACAAACACATTATGATGCAAACTCCTGCAGGTTAAAGTGGATTAGCTGAACACTTTTTGTGCTGACAGACTCTATAGAGAATCAAACCAAAAAAAATGTTTTTACACTCTAAAATCATGTTCTACGCGATAGCTTCGGCAAAAATAAATCAGATGTTCCGCACGTCAGAGTTCAGAAGCCAAACCAGCAGCTCATGGACTAACGGTAATTCTTCACCGTCTGTGGTTGTCTCGGTTGCTTACCATCCTCTACGGTTGACTTGTCAAACTGTATTGTCAATTATGATGCTGTTATGTGGTAATAGTGACAGCTGTAGAGGTCTGGTTTTTTTGTTTTTTTTTATTCAATCATGCAGAGTATTATTGTATCTGTACACTTCATGGACGGTGGAATGATTTTGATTAGGACCGTTTGCATGTTCAATTCGACCAAGGAAGGAAATCAAAAAGGATACAACTTGTGTTAAGATATGTATGAGCCAGCTGCCTGGGATGCACCGCAGCCTCTTAGTGTTCAGTCAAATTAGGTGAAAATGGCCAAGTGAAGCGTCTTTAGCCAAACACAAGAGGAGATACATTAGGAACAAGACAGAATAAAGAAAAGCACCTTTATTAGAGTAAAATTAAAGTGTGACTTTTCCTCTCAATAGCCTTAATAACATCAGGTTTTGTGAGTAAATACATTTCATTAAGACCTAATACACAAAAGGCCAAATCTGAAAGCACTCCAAAGCAAAACCAAAGGAGCTACTGAGGCTCTTGTGATTTCATCAAGTGCCACACTTCATAGCAGCAGCAGTGAAGGATACCGATTTTGTGGACACCGGAACAGTAGCCTAGGGATTTTCCGGGTATATTGGTACATTTTCTAGTTTGGAATTGTCTGCAGTACTGTGAAACAAAGCTCATTTATGTGCAACAACCGAAACAAACATCGGGTCTACAGAGTCAACCTTTTCATTCATTGTCATTCATAGACAACAAAGCAGCTCTAGAAAGATAACACTTTCTGCAAATGATTATGTTTGCTATCGGGATTCATGTTTAGAGTCCTTTTATGTTCGCATCAGATTGACTGAACTGCTCAATATAAAAGGAAAAAAAAACATCTAATTTTTTTTTGTGTAACGCTTTTCCACTTTTTGTCTGTGACCCTATGCCATCCATCAGTGTTAAAATTCACCAGAAAATAAACCTGCAGACAGGATGTGTTTTATGATTTGTGTTTTCTTTTAAAGTGTGGAGCAGGAAACGCTATTAAATGTAAAGATAATGTGAATAAAAAATTTCAGTCTGGCATTTCTATTGCGCGGTTACACAAAATAATGAATTTGTTTATTTGTATAGCAGAATAATAATGTGTTTTCCTTTAATTTGTCACTCGTAGATGTCTCCCCTGTCAAAGCAGAGTGTACTTTAATCTAATGCATCGCACGGCATTGCACAGGATGTATTGTGTTACAGCACGTACCATCAACACAGGAAGGCATGGCCCGAGTGGTGCCGGCGACTTGTCCAGGGAAGCAGGAACATTTGACAGTCTGAGATCTCTCCTCAATTTTGTTTTTGTTACAGCAGCGATGAGCAGCAATTACCTCACATGTCCCCGCCTTCACATGCACTGCAAAAGACAGATGTCACACTGCGGTCAGAACAGGAGCGAGGTTTGGTGCAATTACAAACACATTATAACACATTTTGGCAGACTTACATGAGTACAGCATAAAAAAACACATACAAATGCCTTGAAATATCGAGTTATTATCTAAAATAATATTTAACATCAAACTGATAAGGTGTAAATTCTTTTTTTTTTTTTTAATTCTTTGGCTCCAAATGTAGATGTGTTATTGGAATAAGATCTGGTCAAAGCAGTTGTTTTCTCCTCTGGCTCATGGGAAGTGCTCTGCCAGAATAAGGGGGAATATTTTCCATTGCACAGTGTCAGGATTGTTATTCTCCATCCTTCCGCTATAGCTCATTGCTTTGAAAATCCCCTTCGCAACATGAAAGAACAACATCCTCTGAGCTGCAGATACACCCTTAAAATGGCAAGTTTTTCTTTTGCAGGGATTTAGTCATTTTAATACCACGACACACTTCCTCTGTTCCAGAAAAACAACTTCAAGTGCAAATGCAAATGCACTGTCACAGTATCGTGCACTCAGTGCCACCCAAGAAATAGCCAAACAACCTAGAGAACTTTTATCTCGATCTATTTTTTTTTTTTTTTTAGTCTGACATCATTGTGCAGAATAACATATTTCCAGGTCATAACTGTCAACAACAGCGGAGCCTCTATGCTTGGATCCACAAGGGACTAAATTCATTCATTTCATTAAAATACTGTGTAATTATTCATAGTCAGTGATTTAACTTGCAGTAGATTGTAGTTCACATGGACACATTTAGAAGACAAACACAGTAGAATTGCCACAGAATAAAATAACACAAATAGTCTAATATGGAATATAATTAAACTGATATTAACCCATAAAGACCCAAACACACACCATCGACCCAAGACATCGACTGATCTGAACTGTTTAATACCTGCTGATCCACTAATCCTATTAATACATGTCATTAATTGGTGTAAAATACAGTTTTTTTAATCTTTTCATGGTCATTAGATTTGACCCATTTGGACGTTCAGGCTCCGTAGTCACCGTGGAAACACTATCATTGTCAGCATTGATTCACCAGTAAAATCCATGGCGTTGGATCAATGACAGTGGATGGACACACTGGGTTTATGGTCAGTTAATGATAGTTTGCTAAAAAGAAAAAAAAAAGTCAGTTTTCCTTTAGTTTTCTCTGTTTCTGATATAATAATCTCAACTTTACTCTGAGTTTTGTGAACATCTACAGTAGTAAACTAAATGTTGGAAAATATCTGATTTCACTGTAAAAAAAAAAAAAAAGAATACAGAGGATATTATTTCAATAAATGGGGATAAATCACTTAAAGATGGTTAAATACAGAGAAAAGATTAATTTGGGGACTGCCATGAATGTCATGCTGGGTCTTTATACGTTAAGAATATACATATGTGATATTTACAAAAATACTGCTTATGCTCCTGGTCCATTCACACCAGTGCATCACATCATGCTTAACCGTGTCCGTCCCCTAAATGTTGACATATATTGTCTCTTTATTTAACTTCCCCAGATCTGGACAGCATAAAAAGACAAGATAAAGGTTTGACAAACGAAACACAAGAGCAACAACTCATACAAGTTTTATAATATATTAGACGAATCCATAAAGATCCATTTTGACAGATGCAAATTGGATTCAACGACATCTTTGTTTTCCCCATGAATTTAACGACTGTCACTTCATCATCAACCTTTTGCACACATCCTCTGCCTTTTTGTCATCCCAGTGACAGTGGCAGAATGACAACTGGTACAGAACTAAAGGCATATTGAACACAGGAAATGACATCACAGTTTACGAGGCAACTTCCATAAAGAAAGTGGAGACCTACAAATGCATTAGACCACCTGTCATGAAAAGAAGAAAACCTAAATAACTTCATAGTTTATCAAAAACTTGTTTCAGATGAACAATTTAATTGTTATTCATACAGAAAATGACTAATTGGAATAACAGAATAGTCCTTGTTGACAGATAATACCCATAAATGTCCATATTTAGTGTGTCCATCTTTGGTGCAGATAACAGTTTGCATTCTTGCTGCCATTGTTTTTACACAGGAATGCAAAATAATAACTGGAATTGTACAACTTCATAAAAAATACTCATTTGCTGCTGCATTTCCCTTTGCATTTTTGGAAAACATTAAACTGGAAAATGTATGGATAGCAACAATAGTTCTATTTTACCATTAAAGATATGGTTTTGATAGAACGATCTTGCATATACTGGTGGATGAACCATTATAGAAACATAAACAGATATTTAGGTAAACAGAAATACTATTAAATTATGGCAGCAGTGGAAATCACCTTATACTGGTGGAGCTGGAAGAATACATTTGTTAAGCAGTGTATATATTTTACATTTTTGTATATGAATTATTGAAAAATGTATTCTATACATATACTCATTCTATAATGGTGTAACACCCTATAGTGTAATAATTTCCTGAAAATGTAATAATGTAAATGCACTTAACTCAATCAAAAACGTAATGAAACCCAATAATATAATAACTTCACCAATAATGTAATAAAATATCTTAACTGCTATTGTAATAACATCTTTACCGATAATGTAATACCTTATTGCATTATTGGGAATTTATTACATTTTCAGGTGGGTACATTATCTGTTGATATTGTCAGTTTTTGGGGTAAAAAAACAAACAAAAAACCTGAAAATGTACTAAATTCCCAATAATGTAATCAGGTATTACATTTTTGGTCAAAATATTATTACAATATAAATCGGATATTTTATTACATTACTGGTGAAGTTATTACATTAATGGGTTTTATTGCGTTTTTGATCGAGTTAAGTGCACATTTTATTACTGTACAATTTCAGGAAATGATTACATCATAGGGTGCTGCAGACGGTATTCTATTTTTATATCTGTATTATCTCTCATGTATAGTTTACTGTATGTTTTAAGTGTTTGATGGTATTTGTAAGTTGATATCTGAATAAAGTAAAAAAAAAAAAAGCACACGTGATTTTAAAAAAAAGAGGCACGATGCCAACAAAGTGTGAAGATGGATTATGTAAGACTAACTGGTTTTACGACACAGTTTTCTATAAGTGGACTTAAAACCTTAACAATAATTGCATTAACTAGTCACAAGTGGCCAGTCTGTAGTACTTTGTGAATAATATAGTGCACAAAAAAGTACGGAAGCAGCTGAGAACGAGAAAAGAGTCTACTCCAGGAGTCTTTGTATTAGCATATACTGATCTGACTGCACAATAATATCACTTCCCAACTGAGAATAAGATGCAGTATTAATGAAGAGAGACCCATTTATTTGTTGTATAGCTCCCAATTAGTGTGAGGCCTTATATGCATACACTTCAATCAGACGGTGCGGTAGATAATTAAAAACTAGTCCACCCCAAAGCGCAGAAGTCCCCTGAGTCAGCGAAATGAGAGGGAACAAATAAATCACTCTACACTTGGAGATTTGTGATTTCCACACATGGCCCTTTCAAACCAGCCTTTCATCAAACGCATGAAAATGTCAAGGACAAACAATCACCCTGTCACAAGGCCTGTGTACACTGTGTGCGTACGGTATATGTTTGTGTACACACATCTGCCTGATAATACATGGATTTGGACGAAAACAATGCAAACACGCATCCGGACGTTGCATGTCAAGAGGATGTTTTACGTGTGTTTCGTCTCATGAATGTCAAAGTTGTGTATTTTGAGCTTCACAACACGCTTCTTCTAAGTTCCTGCGATTTCCATTACAAAAGAGTCCGCCTACAATCCGACAAAGAGTGTACGCTGCATAGCAATGAAAACTAAAGCACCAAACAATGGCTGCGCTCTGTCTGAAGAGTATTTAAAAGTGAAGCAAGCTGAATGAAATGAATCAGTTAAATAGACTAACAGAGATTTCAAAAGTTCTTAATTTGCTCCGTTAATGAGAAAAAGACAAAGCGTCAGTCCTGCGATGCCCAATCCAATTAATATCTCTGTGAAAGGCAAATTTTAATATCGCTCCCTCTGTGTGTCTGCGTCTCATTGTTCCTTTATGTTCTCTTATTTCCCTTTTATTCCCTAAGTGGTGAGGCCACAAGGTACCTACACTGACGGTCGGAATCTGAATCGAACACATTCCATTTATGGTCTGATCAAGTGGTAACTCATTTGGTGTTCAACAGTCTCAGTCATGTGAGCAGAGTAACTTATATGCATGTATTACATATTTGAGTAGGTATTTATAAGCATCAATAGGCATCCATTTTTTTAAGCGTTATGCAAACATTCAAAGCGTGCAGTTCTCGACAAAGTGATATAAAGTAGGACAAAACCTTTTAGATATTATGTTCAACTATGCTCAAAATACATCTTGGAGTAAAATACTGAAAAGTGTCAGTGTTTTTTTTTTTCCTCCAATATATATATTTTTTTATTTTTCACTTTTACAAATAAAGAATTGATACATTTCATCAATATGGTACATTGAAATAAGAAGTGAAAAACAGAACAAGCAAACAACTAAATAAAAACAGACAAATAAACAAAAAACAGAACCTCAGCTCAGTTACACAAACATAATACATAAGTCATGAAAATCCCTGTGAGAAGTGTGTGTTTAATTGATATGAGAATGTGGTAACATGTGGACAGGTTGCCATAGTAACACATGGACAACTCTTTACCATCGTATGCATCACCCAAAATGTAATCACAGTGCTTTATTTAATACGAGAACAGAATCTTTATTTTGTCACATGTAAACATGCACCACACACCAAAATGTGTCTTCTGCCTTTAACCCAGTGGTTCTCAATTATTTTCTCTCAGGCCCCCCTTT
>JAQQZY010000027.1:19894201-19909581 GCA_030068375.1 Ostorhinchus rueppellii | reverse complement strand
TTTGCCCTAAGTAGCTGGGATAGGCTCCATGTGACCCTAGTGAGGATAAAGCGGGTATAGAAGATGAATGAATGAATACTCTTTAAACAAACAATGATTATTTTATTTTCAGAAGACTGTTTGGAAAAAATAACATAAATAGCACATAATGATATTGTATAAATATGAACACAAGTCTGTGCAACATAGACATTGTAGTAAAGGATAATCAACCGCTCTCTCAGATTCTTACATTGACCTATGACCTTGCTTTTTCTTTCCTAACATTTTAACGCATGAAAATCAAAAACCGAAAAAGTAAAAATGAATAAATAAATAAATAAAATGCAGCATTAATTGACTTTACTGAAGTATACTAACCAATTTAATAAATTCTTTTTAGCACATGACCATGTAAACTTCATAACATATCACAAAGGCAAAATAGAGAACGCAAATATGTGAAGCAACAGAAACACCTGTCGTGATCCCAATATAATGACAAAAGCGCAAATAGTAATTCCCAGGAGACTCTGAACTTACTACTCTACAATCTATTTATCCACCATGACCTCAAATGACTCGGTGCACTACCCATACTGAACCACTGGGGGTGCACCATCGGTACAGTGCATACCGTTGTGTCCCTAGTATGTATCATATTTTATTGGAATAAAACAGAAAAAGGAGTCACAGAATACACATTGCTCAGGAAAAAAAAACACTATTTTACATCCATCATATACTGTAAGAATCCCCCAGATACCACCGTAAGTGTAGCAGATGCTCTCATGTGTAGATAAAAGGTCACATCCATATCAACAAACTCAAGAAAAGTTATCTTCAGTTTTTCTGAGCCAATTAGAAACATCAGCTGTTCCATCATATGTTCCATTATCCAGGACACACGGCAGGATGCAACACATCATATAGAATGTGATATATTTCTGCTGATGAAACTACAGAACAATGTATAAAATAGTTCAGATGACACATGTAACATCTACGGCAATAAAATGCAACATATACATTAATGCGAAAAAGAAAAAAAACATATACAGTCATGAAAAAGTATGTATTTCATTCTAACTTTAGATATAAAAGAACTCACAACATATTCCTTCAGGTTTGTTACTTATTTAATAAAAATGAAGCAAAATAAGAGAAGCAGCACAAGAAAAACTAAATGCCCTTTTACTACTTCTATAGCTGTTTGGAGGGTGCGTTGGCCCCAGGTGCTGTAGAGGAAATTCCCTTGATCATCAGCAAGTGTGACCACCGCTAGAAAAGCAGACATTGTGGCTTCTGTGTGTAAATACAATGTTAACGCCTGATGACGTCCACATAGTTTAAGTTCACTTTCCCAAGGGTTATAAAGGCAATATTCTCCCAACCACAGAGGGGCAGTGTCTATAAACTCTAAGCAATACTAAGAAAAAAGTATCATCTTAGTTTTGGAATTTTAACTGCTTAGTGATCTCATGAAGTTAACCTCCTACGACCCAGCGCTTGGTTTTCTGTCCATGTTTGTGGACAAGAATTTCACAGCTTTATTTAAAAAAAAAAAAAAACTATAACTAACTATACTATATACATTTTTTAAACTATATTTTTATTAAACATAGAACAACACAGTACAATACAAACATCACAGAATATGTACGACAGTGTAAAAAAAAAAAAAAAAAGCCCCGAAAAGAAAAAATAGGTAAATAAATAAAATCATATTGGGGTCAAAAATGTTTTAAATGCATCTGAAAAAAACTGTTGCATCATGATGTTTTCCAATATTGGCAATTATTTAATTTAAAGAAGCCAAATTTTGTACTTTTCTGGGTCTCAGGAGGTTAAATATGTTCTGAATTAAACCATTAAAAAAATGCATTTCAATTTTAGCTTAATTTTGAGTAAAATAATCAATTTAAAAAAATATAGATACTTTTTTCATAATTCATGCATGAAATAGTTAAAAAAGGAAAGACAACAGGAATAAGGCAATGCAATCGTTGCTGCCCCATAATCTGGGATGTTCTTATACTATTTCCCAACATTATGAAGCCCATTATTTTACAGTGAAAAAGAAAAGGCCAAATTTCCCAATAGTGGACATATGAGGGAATTCACCCCAACGTCTGCTACATCTCAGATTCTTCAGGCCTCCGTTATAGTGTTAAATATTAAAGTTTGTGATGGACAAATCTGAAAAAAACTGAATAAGTACGGCTGCTTCAGGCTTGTTTGGAAGGGTTGCCAGGACAACGCTTCTTCTCAGCATAGTTGCATCTGAACAAACACTTCTGTAACAGTGGACAGAACAGACCGAAGTGGAGATGTTCAGCCATAATGCAAAAAACCCAAACAACCGCAATGCATGATGGTAGAAGGGTGATTATTTAACCCATAAGGAGCCAGTGCTACTTCTATTATATCGCTATATGAACCGTTCTTAATTGATTTATTACCATTTATTGTAAAATCTTCTTTATTTTGCATTTTTTTCAGTGAAAATCAGGTGTTTTCTTACATTTAATTCACTGATCATAAAAGCGCAGATTAAAGTTAAGTTACTATATGAAAAACAGAGAAAAATGAAGAAAAACTGACTGTTTTAGTAATATATATAATTAACAGAACAAAAAAAAAAAACATGTCTCCACCCAGTGTCATTTATTAAACTTCATGGATTTTACTGGAGAATCACTGAGCCCGTTTACATGACCACAAAAATCTGATAACTGGGAGGAATGCGATGCGTTTACATGCACGTCAGAAATGTGAGAATGAAAAAGCCCTGGTTTACATGTTTCAGTTATTTGATTTCTTTCGGAGTATGTTATGACAAAAGATGCACACGTCCTCCGGTCTGGTCTTGGACATTCTAAGGGACAACTTTTGGAATGTGTTGTCTTTCCTGTATTTCCTTCTGTAAAGCAGATGGAGGATGTTGAAAGTTTTCATCTGGTGTAGCATGAATTTATTTCCTCTTACTCCAGAACTGAGCCTTTACCGACTTTTCACTGCTACATGTTTTCAACCTTTTTCCTTTGATTCATGTTGTCGCTGCGTATATATATATATATATATTTTTTTTTCCACATGCACGGAAGTAAAAAGAAAGAAAGAAAGAAAGAAAGAAAGAAAGAAAGAAAGAAAGAAAGAAAGAAAGAAAGAAAGAAAGAAAGAAATCAGATTAACCCATATACATGCATGAAGATATCAGAGGATTGGGGCGAAATCTAGGTGTGTTAATCTGATTTCTGATCATCATTTAACTGCTGTTATCGGATAAAGCCTATCAGATTATCCTGTTTACATGATCACTTGAATAATCTGATAACTCTAGAAATCGGACAATGATCGGAATATTGGTGTACATGTAAACAGGCTCACTGTTGGAGTAGATGATGGTGTTTCCACGTTCATTACGGAGCCTTTGAACGTCCAAACAGGTCACATCGGATGACCATGAAATGACTGCAAACTGCATTGACACCAATTATTTACATGTATTGATAGGATTAGTGGATAAACAGGTGTTAAACACTTTAGATCAGTAGATGATTTTGGTCGATGGAGGATGCTTGGATCTTTAGGAGTTAATCTGGTCTGGGTATCTTGTAGTCATTGAGTCTGACTATGATTTCCTCTGCATACCAGAGTATTTCAGAGTCAAATCTGCACTCAAAAAAATGAAACACTGACTTTAATTAAATTTATTTTGTCGACAGGTTCCATGAAAGTACACTCAAGGAAAAAAGAAACGCACCGTTTAAATTTTTGAAAATTCCTAAGAAACATGGGTGCATTTGGGTGCAAAGATGGGTGGTAAAACTCAACTCTGAGTTTCAAACAGGAGTTTGTGCATAAACAATCCTGAAATGCACTAATTATTGTCCTCACAATCAGTCAAGCGGAACCAAGAAATCTGTTCACCTGTCTTCAGCCTAATTTGGAGTGAAATCATGATGCTAAGCCATCTTTCCTGGTTAACTGTGCTCCAGCCTTCTCCATAAAAGGACACCAGAATGAAGCCACAAACACACTTCTGCACGATGCCACGATTGTCGCAACCAGAGAGGGATGGAGCTATTGGCATGCTCCAAGCTGGATGGAACTGTCTCTCTGTCTCCAGGGTGTTTGGAGTCCACCACTCTACCATTCCTCGTCTTGATGAGCGATACCACACCATCGGTTCCTCTAACGACCGCCCTCGTACTGGTCACCCCCGTGTAACGACCGCTGCACAAGACCGCGCCAAACGGCTGGCACATCTCCGTGACAAGTTCCGGCCCACCACCAGGTCCGCAGCCGAGACCATTGGGACACACCACAGGCCAGTGTCGGCCAGAACCATCCGTAGTCACAGTATGATGCAATTCCTGTCACTTTCTGTTTCTGGGGTGCTCTGTTGTTTGGTTGTGTTATTGGACTCTGTGAGGGAGCTGCAGGCAGCCCCTCCCTGAACAGGTGTGTTGTACTAATATATACACTTTTATTTACTTGCACTCATTTTTATTGTGTTCATGTTATGTATTGATCTACTGAAGATGGATCCTATTTAGTTGATTCATACATAAGTTCATTTGGTTGTTTTGTATCCTTGTTTTTGTTTGGCTTTAATATTCTCTCTCTCTGAGGTAAATGTGAGATTGAACCATGTTCATGGAGGCGCGCCCATGATCACTGGTAACAAGAACCTGGTGTGAACCATCAACCCCACTAGGAAGAAACCACCATGGACTGAAGGGAGAGGGGAGTGTGGGGAGACAGGGGATTATGTTTAGATTATTGTGTGGGTTTTTCATTCAGTGTTTTGTTTTAATAATGGTACTAAAATTACTACATTGTATTATGTGTTAGTAGCTGTGAAGGTTGTCCTTGTGAATAATGTGTGTACATGACATATAGTTTCTGGAAACCACCCCCTTTTGGATATTGTGGAGAATTGGTTGGGACCGGGGCCTTTATATAGGGACTGTTCCCCATTGTGTGGGGAGGTGGTTTTTGTTGGGACAGGGAATCCATGCCTGTCACTTACTAAAGGTGCTGAACAAGTCTGGAACAAAATAGTAAAAAAAAGACCTAGCTAAAAAGCTGTATGCTGTTGTCCTTGTGCTTCCTCTCAGCGGTGGTGGCCCTCCTCATTTAGGGTTGTTGTGCTCCACAACCCTTACAGACTCAAAAATGTGTAAACACCAAAAAAGTTGGCCTGAGGATTAGAAATGGATGTAGGGGTCGTATAAAACTGGCGGACCCCCCCCCCCCCAAAACTCCTAAAACTGAGTGGTGTATTTCTTTTTTCCTTGAGTGTATATTATGTTAGATTTAATATTTATGTTTTTAACTATCTATCTAAAAGTTAGATTAATTCAATATTTTTGCTTCTAACATAATACACTTTTGTGGAACCTGTTGACAAAGTAAATATAATTAAAGTCAAAGTTTCACTTTTTTGAGTGTGAGAACATCTATCCAACTGCTAAAGCTTAGCTGAAACTGTGTCATGCAACAGTACAATGATCCAAAGACCACTAGTAAATCTATAACAGAGTGGCTAAAAAAGAAAAAAAAAACTCAAGGTGTTGCCATGGCCCTGTCAATCCTAATTCTGACTGAAACTCTGTGGTGTGACCTTAAGAGAGCTGTGCACAAACACACGCCCATAAAACCCAATGAAAGGAAGCAATACAGCGGGTCAAGAGGAGTGGGTCAAGTCCTCCACAACAATGCAACGCACTGATCAAGTCTTACAGAGGAAGGGTTATATCAAATTACTGCTGTTAAAGGTGCTTCTGTAAACCACTAAGAAAGGACAGGCCGCTAGTTTTTCACACATTTGGTTTCATTTATGTTACATGAATAATAACACGCTGGCCTCAGTGCTGCGATGTGCGCTGAGCCCTGTTGTTTTACCCTTGAGGTTAGATTTAAATAGAACTAGATAGGAGACAGATCATTATATTATCTCCTGATACATAAAATTGTTGAATACGAAAAAGGTCCACTTCCTTTCTTCTAATGACTCTTTAATAGTAAAACACTGTCAGGGACCATTTTACTGCATAATGATTATTTTGACTTTAACTACATTCTGCTGATTAGATTAAGGTGTTGAATGAACCTGGATGTTTTCACAGCATGATATTAGCACTTTCACGGAGAAGTGTGAGGAGGGCAAAATCACAGCATCATCATCAGTCACCAGTCTAAAAGCCTCCAACCAAAGTTGGGAATGCACCAATACCAGTATCAGGTATCGGGCCAATACTGAGCATGTATACTTCTACTAATACTCACAAAAATGCTCTGATGCAAACACACTGATACCACTTTACGGCAGTTCCATGGCAGGGGAGTAACGTCAGCAGTGTGGAGATTTTTCAAAATAAACAGTGGTGACAAAAGTAACGGTGACTGAAAGTTACAATAAGGACACAGACGGATACGGATGGAGTGTTCCGTCTGTTTTCCAGGTGCTCGTGGATGTGTAACCAGACGCAGAATTCGGAGCAGTACCACCTGGAACTTTGGTGGTAGCAGATCTTTTCAAAGAGCGACTGTGTGAGTTAGAGGAAAAACTACTGATATATTCATATAGGGATGGGAATCGAAAACTGGATCTTTTTGAGAACCGATTCCCAGTAGCTGATGATTTTGCTTATTGATTCCACCTTTGGTGAGCATGTGTGATGACATCACACGTATGATGCATTGTTTTGGTCAGAACGTAGCTAACATGGCGTTGAGGCAGAAATGGTTTTAAAAAAATGACACCAGGTCCACTTGGAACACTGTCAGAGTTTCAATTTCTTCTTAAGGGTGGAATCCCTCTAATATGCTCCATGCAGCATGCGATTCATTGATTTGCTACTTAGCACTTTGCGGCTTACCTAGCGGCAAGATGTCACCTGGGCCTAGTTCTAGTTCCAGTGCAGGCAACAAACATCGTATTCCCTCAAATATAAGTTTCCGAAGGCAGGCGAAAGGAAATGAGGTGCACAACAACAGGAGGTGGGCTGAGTCAAACCACTTCAGGTAATACAAATTCGGCAATAGAGGAATTAGTTAAACATATTAGTTTTCCCCCAAACCCGGGCCCAGTGTCATCTGTTCTTAGTTGTACATACTGTATATGTTAGATTTTCTGCGTAGAGATGGAAATATAAAAGACTAGTAATGCAAACATACCCGTTTGTACTCTATTATCTCCTCACCCAATGAGAATCGATAAGAGAATCGGATTGATAAGCAAAATCGATAATGGAATTGGAATGGTTAAATTCTTATCGATTCCCATTCCTATATTTATGACAACTACCTTCATCAACATCAACATTAGCATTTACATTAGTATGACGTCCTCTGTCGTCGCCATGTTTGTGATGATTTATACTTTCTTCTTCTTTGTCTCAAAAAAAACTTTACTCTTGTTTGTGGTATTTGTCCAGTATGGTTCATTCAGTGTGGCGCCCTCTGGTGGATTGATTGAGAAACGCTCATTGCAATGCATTAAATGTCAGTTGCAGCACTTTTTTACAGTCAGACTAATGACGATGATAATAAGAACATTTTCAAAAGTAACTAAGAACTGTAATTAATTATTAAGTACTCATATCGGTACTCGGTATCGGCAAGTACTCAAAACTAAGTATCACTAAACCAAAGTGTATTACCCTGTTTTGTTTTTTTTTTACATACATGCTGGTACATGTGTGTGGGAGGGTGTGTATTATGTGTGTGTGTGTGTCCACCTTGGACTGACCTTTGGGATTGTAATCAGTAATTATCTGATTAGCCGTCTGTTTTGTCCCTACTCAGGCAACTGCAACTGGATAATGCTGTAACTCCCTGATTACAACTTACTCTACAATCAATCACCCATTAACAGGATGACACCAACGGCACACACTTCTAACACACCAACCCACACACAACATCGCATTTGTATCCAAGACTAGAAACCCCAATGTTAGACAGAAGAAGAACTCGAACAGATGCTAAGGTTACATTCCCACTGCGGGTCTTAATGATCAAATCAGATTTTGTTGAATGGTCGTTCACGTTATAATTTAAAGGGGTCATATATACAGTAAACCCACTCCCACTTTTATTAGAAATGATGTCCAAGTATAGCATTTACAGTTTAAGTAGACCACAGAGAGATGTTTTAAAATGCATAATTCCATAAAAAAAAAGCAAAATATTGCTCCTTGAAATGCAACTACCATCAGATTCATGTGTAAAAGGTCCACGGTCCTGAAATGACCCACATGTGCAGATGAACGTGTAACATGGCAAGAAGTAAATACGGATTTTGCCAACTTCAACACAGAAATGTAATGTTTGTTGTATTTCTAGGAAGTAAAAGTTGGATTAAATGTGGTATGACCACACTGCAAAACATCAGCTATGCATATGAAAGTGGCCCAGGTTCGATTGGAAGCAAAAAATTGGATTTAACCCACAAAGACCTAGTACAACTTTTGTGGCCAATCCCAAATGTTTTTTTTTTCTTTGTATTTAACATACCATAAGTGTTTTATCACCATTTATTGTAATATTATCCTTTTTTGAGTCTGTTCAGTGTAAAATCATGTATTTTCCGATATTTAATTCTCAGATCATGTAGCTGTTCATAAATGCCGAGTAAATTCAAAGATTTTTATATCAGAAACAGAGAGAACTAAAGGAAAATGGACTTTTTCAGTAAATACATCATTAACTGAAAAAAAAAAGTGTATTCATCCACTGTCATTAGTCCACTTCCATGGGTTTTACTGGTGAATCACTGTTGTAGAAGATGATAGCATTTCCATGGTAACTAGGGAGCCTCTGAATGTCCAAATGGGTCATATCTGATGACCATGAAAAGATAAAAAAAAACTGTATTTTACAACAATTATGAACATGTATTGGTAGGGTTAGTGGATCAACAAATGTTCAATATTTTAGATCAGTAGTTGGTCTTGGTCGCCAGCAGGGATGGGAATTGAGAACCGGTTCCTAGTAGCTCAATTCCATGGAATAATTTTCCTCCCTGCTTATCGATTCCACCTTCATTGTACATGCATGATGATGTCACACATACGCTGCATTGTTTTGGTTTAGAACGTAGTCAACATGGCATTGAGGAGGAAACTCTCCAAAGTATGGTTATGGTACATGTGAAAAGATGACACCAGGGCCACTTCTTCAGCTTCCATTTCTTCAAAGGGGGAAAATACCTCCAATATGCTCAAACATTTGTCCACACAGCATGAAATTCTAGCGGCAGAGTAAACACCAGGGTTTAATTTAATCTGGGCCTGGTTTCTGGGGGATGGAGTGGGGGGGGGGGTGTAACAATTCTCCTGCCCCCTCAAATAAAAGTTTCCGAAGGTAGAGAAAAGAAAAATTAGGTGCCACTTAGTGGAAGCACAGCAATAGAGGAATTAGTAAAGTGTCTGAAGTTTTATTTTCACTTTGTACGGTTGTACAGTGTGCCCCCCCTTTAACCGACATCTGTTATTATTATTTGTTTATACTGTATATGTTATATTTTCTGTGCAGAGAGGGAAATATAAAAGACAGTTAATGCAAACAAACCTGCTTGTACTCTTTTGTTCCCGCACCCAATGAGAATTGAATAACAAACTCGATAATTGGAATTACAGGTGGAATTACAGGCTATGGCCAAAGGGTTGGCAGTTCAAATCCTGCTCTGTCCTCGTCAGTCCGTTGTGTCCTTGGGCAAGACACTTCACCCTCCTCGCCTCCAGTACCACTCCCACTGGTGTATGAGCGCCTATGTTCGGTGGTGGTCGGAGGGACCGTTGGCATGAAATGGCAGCCACGCTTCCGTCAGTGTGCCCCAGGGCAGCTGTGGATACAGATGCAGTTTACCACCACCGGAGGGAGAATGTGAGAGTGAATGAATAATGGATCAATAATGTAAAGCGCTTTGGGTGACTTGAAAAGCGACATAAAACTCGAATCCATTATTTGTCCATTATAATTACATCGATAAGCAAAATCAATAATGGCCTTGGAACCCCCATCCTGAGTTGCCAGTGGATGTTTGGGTCTTTATGGGTTAAGCTGTTCAGACCACCATAAAAACATCAGAAATGAGTCAACTACGGGCAAAAAACTCCGATCAGGGCCACTTTTGCATGCAGTGTGAACGGACCCATCTCTTTCTTACCCTGTTGAAAATGTTTTTATCGTTTTGTGCAGACGTCAACTCTTCACAGATATACCACAACAGGAGACAGCCTCTGTCCTTTCTCCGTGTCTTCTCACCAGCCGGCCATTTATGAAAAAATGTTTCTTTTTGCCTTGTCAAGAATGTCTTTTTCTCTGAGAGTGCCTGGCAGCTTCTGAACAATAGAGTCGGTCTCACACACAAACACACATATCTATGGTTAGAACTACTCGAATTCCAGCAAGGACACGCATTTAATGTGCGCTCAAGTGAACTCACTCCAAGAACCTTGTATTCTTTAAGAACTAATAACATTATGGTGACTTTTCAATTTCCACATAAAGGGCCAAATGACTTGTACAATACATCTCTTTGAAGTATTGCACGCACTTTCAAGGATTCAAGATTCAAAGAAAAGACTCGTACTCATCAATCATTTTGCCTTTCAGTCATCCCCTAATGGAAAATCTGTGCATGGCAGATGGTGGCGCGCTGTACACTACACCGACTGCCTTAAAAATATCTAGTGAAAGTGATGTTAGACATGCGGAAAAAACAATGGCAAACTAAAGCATCCAGTTCACATGAAGGGCAGCTGGTGCACGCGAGTTTATCACAGCATGAAAGCCAAGGGGAGATCTTAACATTTTCGAACCATCACTGTCTATCATATGCACTCAGACCGAACGGAAAATCTGCTATCATCACTTCTTGGTTGTATCTTCAGGTCATTTTGTCATTGCCAATCACTCATGTTTTCGTCAAGATATGCTTTTTTGATGTGTTAGTCACATCTCTGCTCTGGTCTTTGATGCTGGAGGAAAAGTGTTGAAGAGATGTTTTCAGGCTTAATGGTCACATGTTTTAAAGAGAGACTCTCAACGTCTCAGCCACTGGGAAACCAAACATCTGCACCTTTCTTATGTTGACCTGGTTTATAGTGCTATTTACGGATACCGACACTGGATTTTACAACGGTGTATTAGGGCCACATGAGAAAATAAAAACGCGTGTCACTACGAGAATAAAGTGGTAAAATACTGAGATAAAACCTGTCATTTTATGAGAACAAAGTCCAAAACAAAAAGAGTCATAATTAGGTGTAATTAGGGGTTTATGCACGGGGAAATACTGAGTCTGTTATCCCACCATCAACACAGTATCATTAGTCTCTGGACTCTGAAGTGACTTTGCACATGTTTGGGTTTATTTGTTTGTTTGTTTGTTTATCTTTTCTAATATAACATTAAAGCCAAACCACAAAAAGATTTTATACAAAAGGAAAGGAAAACATTTGAAAAGGATGAAGAGAACTGAACAGATTTGGAGCAAATTGCCTCTTTTGTGGAAGAGGAGCTGACTGGAAGTGGTCGGCTGCAGGACTGTTGGCTTTTATGATATCTTTCCTTTCTTGTTTTAAATGATGACATTACTCTTATATTACAGCTTCATTCTCAAAATATGATGATATTATTCACATAATATTCTGACTTGATTCTCGTAAAATTATAACTTTTTGTTTTCTACTTTTTTTCTCATCAAATTACAGGTTTTATCGTGATATTTTATAACTTTATTCTCATAGTAACGAGTATTTTTATTTTCTTATGTGGCTCTAACACGCTGTCACAGTCATTTATTCAGCAATTGGAAATGTATTTTATTTGTCCACATTAACATCTGTGTGGACCAAAATATACAACCTTTATATCGTGCACATGTGTCAAACTCAAGGCCCGTGGGCCAAATGTGGCCCGCCACGTCATTTTGTGTGGCCCACAAGAGCTTAAAAGGTCTGATTGTCTTACAAAGTTAATATCATAATTTCTTTTTCTTTTATTATTCACTTGGCTAGTTTGATCTTTGATTGCTGGAATAATGTGAGTTGCATAAGCTGGTAAATTACATATTTGTGTTCTAATAACAGAGCAACAAGCAAACATATTTTTTTTTATATTTATGTAAATATATGTGTAGTGTTTGTAGGTTGAATAAGTCAAGAATTCAGTGTTATTTAACATTAACAATTAGTTGCATTGGTTTTACTTAACATTTATTTACATTTAGCTAAATTTATACTGTTTTATAATTACATTTTGCCCTTTGAGTTCAACCATTATGCACTTTTCACTGGTGAAGTATTTCATGAAGACTGACAAATACAATGCTTTCATAAAAAAAAAAAAAAAAAAAGACCAAAAATGGACTTATGAGGTTTCCGCCAGACAGATGGATATCCATCTCAAATCAAAATGACAAAAAATAGCTAAACACTTTTTTCTTCTGTTTGTAAATTCACAGGCTCAGTAAGATTCTGGCCAATTTTCCAAATAGAAAATATAATTTGGCTTGTTTTTATTTACAGCTTAAAGACATCTACAGTATATGATGTCAAAGCAAATTAGTAAAATAAATGTCACATCAAAAGGTACTCCATTATGTGATAACAGTGACCCCCAGGTATTACCACATAGACATACCATTAGCATCACATTTTACAAGATGTACTACAGATGCTACAGATGTACTGAAGGTTTTGTTTGTAGAGCTATGAAGATCACAGATTGGCCAAACCAGAGTAGTCTCATCAAACTAGCAGGAAATCTCTAAAAAAAACAAAAAACAAACATTGTTCCAATTCTTCAAGTGGAATCGATCAAAATTTATCAGCCACAAAGTTGAATCTAACCACTATATTCCTGCCTGAAAAAATTATATATGCAGTGCTTAACAAATGTATTTGACCACATGCCATGAAAACAAGAACACTTAAATAACTTCATATTATATGAAAAACTTGTTTCAAATTAAGAATCTCATTGTTATTCATGAAGAAAATGACCAATTGGAATAACAAAATAGTCCTTGTTGACAAATAATAACCATAAATGTCNNNNTAAAAAAAAAAGATCTGTCATATACTGGTGGATTAACCATTATAGAAACATAAAAATATATTTAGGTAAACAGAAATACTGTGAAATTATGGCAGCAGTGGAAAACACCTTATACTGGGTGGAGATGGAAGAATACATTTGTTGAACACTGTATATTATAAGTAAGTATTGTTACCCCATTCATACCAGAGCTCACATTAAACATCTCGTCACAATACGTTTATGTTACGTCACCATATCGACATAATACCTGCAGTGGACATGCAAAGTGCAGGCGCTAAAACTAAGCCACACCTTAAGGTTAAGTCAAAACCACAAGTGGAACAGCAGCATGAATAACATGACCTCTGTGTTTTAACTCCTGTATATTCATTGGCTTCCAGTTAAGGAAAAGCAAAGGAGTCACAGATCCTTTGATGAGAAATTAAATGTTCATGCAACAAAATTAAGTCACTGATTATGTCGCTTACAAAATGTAAAGTGGGTGTCAACGGGTTCATAACAACACATAATTGGATTTACTAAATGTGGTTATAAAGGAATGCAGTTTCTGGGAGAGAGAGTTGTTGTTTGACCTACTTTGAGGTTTATGATAACAAATGAACTGAGTGAATTGAAGTGATAGTAGCAGATTGTGTGTAATAACACAACTGATTTGGAATCTGTTCGATGTAGATCAGTCACGTCATGTATTAATCAGTATCAGCCCTGATACTGAGCCCCACTACAGTCAAAACAAACTGTAATCATGGAGAATTATTCACCAAGAAGATCTAACAAACCTCTTTTCCCTCGTATCTACATAAAAGGACAGTCTGCAACTCATACTTAATTAAAGGTAGCAGATCCAGTGTGTTCTCCATTCACGCTTTTTCCCAGAGGTTGGTCATTTCCAGTGTCACACACAGGTGATTGTGTGAACCAGAGAGCCCACATACCAAACCTTCCACTGAGAAATGAACTGGAAAGTAGTAAAGGGCCTCTGGGCTCAATCATGCTAGTGACTCAGCCACTCGGCCACATGGGAAGTCTATATCACGCAACCAGGGATTTCTAATCCATAAGGCTCACTGCTCACTGTCTGAGCTGTGTCCGCAAGGCATTTTGGGGAGTGGCCCCACCTTGATGGGACTGCAAAGAGGTGAAATCCCCTGAACTAAGATCTTTTCTGTAGGACTGCTCGTACTTCTCTTCCTTTTATTAAAGAACTTTTTGTGTATTCTTTCTGGCAGCTGTCCTCTGCGGCCCCGTATTTCATTGTGAATCCGACCTCTACGTTCCCTTGGGTAGCACAGGACCTATTCACTCCAACTTTACAACTAGTGAGAAGAAATTGGCTGCAGTAGCGGCTGCACTGTTAATCTGAGATAGATAAGAGACAGTGACCACCCAGCAAGTATATGTACCATGTAGGCGTATGAAAGGACATAAACTTTAATAATATCCATTACGTACCTGTGTGGCTCCTGTGTGCATGGGTGAGTGAAGCCAAACAAAGGGACAGCAGTAGACTCCACACACCTACTCCGCAAATGCAAGGACCTCGTTCCCGCATTCTATCAAAAAAGGAAAAAAAAAAACAAAAAACACACCTGTATTACATCAGAAAAAGGACACAATCACATACCATGGATTAAAAATATACTGCATAGTGTTTACATGTTTTCTGCTGTAGATGGGTGCTTCTATGGAACTGGGTTCATTTCGGTATCTGGCACTTGACCAGCTTTTTAGACCCAAAAATAAAAGAGAAATTTACACATACTTCCCCCCAGGATGTACATAATGATAACCTCAGATAAATGCGGAAAAATTATACTCTTTTCCTGAGCCATCCCAGAATGAGTCAATTTTTTATAAAATATCGAGAACAAAATTGGGACATGAAAACCCACCTAGGTGTTTTATCTTGAAAATGTTGCTTGAAATGGTCTTATATACCGTTGTAAATAAAGATACTGTGCTAAAGTGGACGGTCCTAGTGGTTTTTCTAATCCAGACATGTGGGTTTTTCATGAATCAGCAGTCCAATTCCAGGTTTCATATGTAACCCATCGTGTCCACTAGCATTACATGCGGAACCTGCCCATTTAAACACAAATAAATTGTGATTTTTCAACGGTGGTTATTTTTGTGAAACATGCTGCCTTGCATTAGCCTGGCGAATGCGTAGACCCCTCGTGTGTTTCCGCTCAACTTTGTCAACTTCGTGAGCACACACAGGGGTCTGGAAACTCTTCGACGACGCTCTTCTGCTAAAACTTGAAATGTGTACGGCCAATCGGAGTCGCTGGGCGGGATCTCAACGATGTGACGTATCA
>JAQQZY010000027.1:19859227-19869848 GCA_030068375.1 Ostorhinchus rueppellii | reverse complement strand
CTGGTGGATGAACCATTATAGAAACATAAACAGATATTTAGATAAACAGAAATACTGTTCAATTATGGCAGCAGTGGAAAACACCTTCGACTGGGTGGAGCTGGAAGAATACATTTGTTAAGCACTGTATATTCTGCTTAAAATAAGAATATTAGCATTATATAATCCTTAGATAATATTTTCTTATTTCAAGCAAACTTTTCTTACTGCACTGGCAGATAATTTGACTTGAAATACAACATTTTAACCCAATAATGAGCTTAACTTTCTTATTTTTGTACAGGACTTTTTTGCAGTCTACTGTAATATTATTATGTTTGCACACATTTCCAGATTGTTTCATCATTGTCCACAATAATTGCAATATAACCAGTTAGTGCAGTCTGAACCCTCCGATTAAAATAAGAAAAACGTGTTATTCTTTTAATGAAATCAAATCACATCAAACGCCTGGTGCCAGTAATTAAACACCAACCTAACACATTATCTTGGCTGCTAAAAACCCTCACAGAGCGCTGAGGAAAAACTCTTTTGTCGCCGGAGCTTGAGGAACGAAGGTAACTAAGGATCAGTAAGGATCTGACACACACAGGAGGTCGTCCCAAAAGAGCGCTCTCATACGCTCCAACTGTAACTAACACCAGCCTCAGAGAGAAGCACGGGAACACTCCGGACATATTTTGTTCATAATCAGTCATGTCAGATTAAGAGAAAAGGCTGCTGCCAGTAGGAAAACCTCAAAAGTGTTCAATCTGAGTGTGAAAAACTCCATCTAGAGCTGGGCTCACCCATGTGTGTGTCAGCCAAGGACTGCACACACTTTTGGCTACAGTTTATGTAGAAAAAAGTAATTGAGAGGGAGAGAGAGAGATGGAGCTGGATAAAAGTGTGTTAGTGAAGTCAACAATCCTCCTCCCCTGTTGTTTTTGTTCCATTTTAGAGGGAAACTGTGGGCAGGGGGGATAGAAGGAGTCTGCTGGTCAGTGGTGTGAGTAGATGAGAGGCAGGAGGTAACGATGAGTGTCCATAGAAACTTCTGCCTCACTTTAATGAATACTTAAAGAGGGGAAAAGGAGCCTGGGAGATGGTAAAAGCTTCTCTGCCTTCCTTTCTTTTCTTTTCTTTTTTTCCATTTGGTTGTGTCTCTCCTGCTGACACACACATCGATGCACAGAGCAGGAGTTTGTAAAGAACAACACAAAGATCACGACGAGGCATCTGGATGATGGCTTGGGTCCTCGCTGGTCTCATTCTGTTAGTCTCCTAAACTCCCCGGGTTCAGACCTAGTTCTATGCCCTAAATGCATAATTTTGTAAATGAAGCATCTGCTTGGGTGGTCCCTGTAGGCTTGTGTGTCAGGCTGAGGCTGACGTACACACACATACATATATATGAACAAACGCCATCAGTCAAAAATAGTTTCACTTACACTCTCCAAAAATACGACTGACAACTTTTCAATTTACTTTGTAACTGCTAAGAAATTCATTCATCATTATAATTTAATACTTGCACATGTTAACGTTTAGTTTGAGTGTCACTAAAACGGCGATATGAAGCGGGAAAAACAGATAAAATGTGAACGCAGAGGCAGTGCAGACAATGAATCATAACACGGTAAAGACTGTTCGCTGTGTGAACTAAAGCAAAGTCTGTATTTAGGTTTTTCTAAATTAGGACAGGCCCTTATCAGCAGCACATTTGTTCTGTTAACGTCAGGTTCTGGCACCGCTCAGATAAATAATGCTGGAAGCGTACAGATAAATAATAATCTGCTGCTGAGGAAAAGCAGAGATTGTCAATATTTATCTGTTCAGAATCACCCTTAGCATGAAGTCAGGGCTTTCACAGAAACATAATTCTTAGTTTATTGACATGATAACACAAATTAAATTTAATGACAATGGAGGAGACAATGAATAAACATCCATCCCAAACTGCTTGTGGAGAAATTCACCCAGCATCGTTTTACGGTAAACACTAAAGATCTTTTAATTAAAAGCCGTTAAATAATACACAGTGGCTAAAAAAAAAAAAAAAAAAAAGCTCCATACTGTACCGTCATTAAATCACCTTCACACACACACACACACACACACACACACACACACACACTTGTTTTGATCGAGTTATGCAACGTAGCTCAGCAATTTATGAACATATACAACAATGCCCACACACACTGGTACTGTAGGCACAAGGCATGATGGGTAATCACTTCATCTACCATGATTCACCCATCACTCTGGACCAGGGTCATTCTGGACTCATCAGACCACATGACCTTTTCCCATCCAAACAGTCTAATTTTTATGCTCTCTACAAACTCATACTGTAGTTGCTTAAAAAAAACAAGACGCTCCTACATCAGGACTGGTTTAAAGAACTTGGTTCCAGCTGAAATGTAATAATCCCAACAGTAAAAGGAGTACAACACTACTTTCAGATTGATCTGTCATTCTTTCTATGTAGCTTCACCAAAGCATCAGATGAGGTTGTTAATGTTGTTACTCTTTGTTTTATGTGAGAGATGCAGAATTTTATGCAAGTACAAGTACAAAATTGTTGTGGACTGGCAACATAATGAGATATTATGAGTACAATATGAGTACAGTATCTTCAGAATATGATATATGAATGATATATCCTAATTTATTACATAACTGAGGTGGGAAAAAAAAAACACTACCCCAAAAAAAGACAGAAATCATTGCATCATCATCATCAGTTGCTTGGTTTGCGTTCATCATACTTTTCGTTGTTGTTTAATCCTGTTATGCCAAACATATCATATTTTATACATGAGTTTTGAGGCCCTCTACATGATAAGTGTGATATATTTTTCTTGAAAAACCTGATGTATATAATTAGATACATGCAATACATGGTTCATCCATCAGGGGGGAGGAATTCTATCTCCAGGGGTCTTTCCAGTGACACTACTACGTAGATTGTTATTAATGAGGAAGGAGGCAGAACTTTGCCAATTTTGAAAATAAATTACCAATTAGTTACACATTTGTGTTCTATTATCTATTATGTTTTTGTTTGTTCGAAAATAATATTTGAGGGCTGAGACCCGATGTATCAAATATGATACAAGATTGAGACTCATAACTTTCGGTGGTTCAGAAGGACCAGTAAAGGCTCCAGTTTCAAAGACCTGGATTTTTCTGTCAGTGATTGAATGGTTCAGGCTTTACAGGGTTAAGGTGGTGGCTGGTGTGCAGTAAATATCACAGAAACACCGTCTAACTGTGGTTGCATTTTCTCCGGCCACCCGCCTGCTTGTTTGCATCCATCTCCACCTGGTCTGCATAACCACGTGACCATATACTGCAAAGCTTTCCCTGCATAAACAGAGGCTGACTGATCATTCCTTTATTAATAATGAGATGAGACTTCACACGAACAGAGAACACGTTGTTTTTTTTTTCTGTAATTAAATCTCAGCCTTTTGCAGTTGCATATAATCGTACAGGCTGACATTGAATTGCAATGATTAATCATGTAGCACTCGTCTGTGTGCTTGGATATGGAAGCAATAAACACATGTATTTATGCCTTCAAAGATGTAATTGAGTTTTACAGGAGTGTCCCTACATGTTTTGATGAAAGCAGAAACTCAGACTAAAGGAAAGAATCATAAGACAACAAAGTAGCTGCACACGCACAAAACCAAATTCATCTCTTTCTCCCACTCTTTCCTGATCACACCCTGCTTTTCTATTTTCCCCTCGCAGCCTGCCACACATAACTTATGCATGCTGTTTTCATACAGGTTACCATGTTTCGCTATGAGCACCTGTGTGTGTGTGCGTGAGTGTGTATTCACTGTGTGCACATTTCTTTGGGTTTGTACAGAAACTGCAGATAGCAGCAGAGAAATAATGGTGTATAACTCACCCTAATGATGTAACAGTGAAGCAGCAGGTAAGGTCAACACAAGAGAATGTTGTGGAAGGTGAATTGCCTGGCTGCATCTCACACACACACACACAAACGCACACACACACACACATGCACACACACACACACCTGCACACAGACTCATGAATGAATCAATCCCCCCACAAACACACCTCCAGGCCCATAAACATGTACCCTGCCAATCTCTATATCACTCCCCATCCACTTTCTCCCATCCGCGCTTGCATCCCATCATTTTTTTTTGCCTGTCCTTTTCCCTCTTTTCATCCCTCCATCCCTGCTCTGCACCCCCACCCCTCCCCCTTGTCTCTTGGTGATATTGTTGGAGGTCAGTTGACGCCCTGAGGAGGACGGCTGATGAATGGATCCATGATCACTGGGTGTAATTACAGTGTCAAATGAACTGTTAGCTGTCCAGTGCAGATTTGGCGTGCACGTGCGCGCGTTTGTATGTGTTATTTCCTAATGTGCTAGTCAGCTCCCCACAGATGCAGATGCCATATCAGCATACACAACAACAGATGGGCTCCAGTTACACACACATACATGCAAATCCACACACAGGCATGCAAAACCGCTGTCTCACGTATCATTTATCACAGTCTAAAGCAGCAAAAAATAAAAGTAGCACAACCCATTCGAATATTTATAACTGTGTGTTTGTGTGTCTTAATGTGGGTATGATGTTTTTGTCTTCAACCCAATTATACAATTTCTGTACGATCTCATATGGGAAGGTGTCAGAGCATGCAGTGCACCATCTAAACATTTAAATACATCCTGTCACAGCAAAGTCAGCTCAGCAGGAACCACTTTCCTCCGGCATTTAGTCTGGCAGATGTCGAGTTTTGGCAAAGACTCACACACACACCAAAACACCCCACTCCAATTTGTGCCAATAGATCAGGATGAGCTATTGACTTCTGCACACATCCCTCCACCAGACATGATAATGAAGGACTGAAGCTACTGGGGCCAGCAGATCAGCAGCTGGGCTGGCAAGAATCACAGGCAGACAGACGGACAAACACAGAGTTAGTTTTTTTTCTGATGGATGAAATTATTTCTCTTTTTGTAATGAAAAGAGCAAATACTGTGGCAAAAAAAAAAAAAAAAAAAAAGCCGTTTGCATTTATTAAGGCTTTTCACTGAGAAAACAGCCTGTTTAACCTGACTGGGTGTTTTCTGTCCTACAGTAGAAGGCCTTGGTTACACTCGTTATCAACGTGTGTCTTGGTCAGTTCTGCTGCTGTCTTGGGCCTAAGACTCTTGTAAGAGATTTTTAATCTCTTTTTCCTGGTGAAATGAATGTTAATAAATAATAAATCGGTTGGTCACCAGTGAACTGCTGTGCTGGAACTAAAATGTTGAATTACAAATGGCCACTTTTGATAACATTTAACGGTGGGATAGGAGATTACATTTTGACAATACACAATTCAAAAGTCCAAACCCCTTTCTTCAGACTGATCCCTGAAGCCACGCCTCCAAAGTACCAGAACACACAATGCTTGTTCCCAAGGGTTCTGGAGCACTGTGCAGCATCAAAACCTCCACCCACCCCCCTCTGCGGATCCATGAGTACCTCTGAAATCAGGTCTGCAGGTGTGCCTGTTCATCAGTATATCAGATTAGAAGGTTGACTTTTCACTTGTTGTTTTGATACGTGTTCTAAGTAATCCGGGGCTAGTAAAAACAGCTGATTGTAGTAAGACTGAGTTCAGGCTAGCAGCCCAGTAAAGTTTGTTTTGAATGCTGTAATCTGTTTATTTCACTATTATGTTTGTCGGTAGAACAGTCACAATTCATACCTAGTTGGCTAACGTTACGTTCTCTAGTGATTAAAGGTCAGAATAAAACTGTTTGCTGGTGAACTTTACATCCTAACATAGCTAATGTTAGCCAAGCTCTGACTTTGTTTCCTGTACAAGTGCTCCAAACCTCTGAGAACGCATGATTCATGCACGAAGAAGGGTACATGCAGAGAGGGGAGGGACACATGGTAGTTGAGTTTGATAGACATATCAATCATTTCGATGGGCCGCTTGAAATGATTGGATGGTGTTTTATCAGTGACTAAAATTTTTATTTTTGTGTCAGAGGCTTTAAATAATTGGTTACAATCAAGGTGAGAAGGGGATTTTAAGCAATATAGTAAAAAATGCTGCTGGAAAACATCTCCTACCCTACCTTTAACTTCTGGGAAAATATATATTTTGCAAGAAAAAAAAGTTTGGTAAATCAGAAGATTTATTATTTTATATATGATAGTTGATGTATTTTGATTACAACTGTTTTAATTGTAATAGTTTCCTTCAACCTCCTGGACTTCATCATTTTTAACACTGAGGGTGGGATGTGAAAAGTGGGGGGTTTTCAAATCCACATCCTGACCCTGAGGAGCACCATCCTGGTCCCCAAACATGGATGTGTATTCACAGATGCTGTGCTGCATTTGTCCAACAGTCACTGATAAAGCCTTCTGGGCATAGCAATTAAATTGTGAGGGTATTGTATTCCAAAAATACTAATATCTTCCAAAATATTGGTCCTATCAACTTGCCAATTTTGCTAGTCTCTTCCTTGACCAAAATGACAGAAGTATGCCAAACTGCAGCCGTCAGCTCTTATTGGATTTTGTATGAAGCCCAAGACACACACACACACAGACATATAGAGTCCTCTTCCCTTTTATAATATAGACAGGCATACATTATAATCATTTGTAGAGACTGAATGTGTCATTGATTGTTCTGTTGAAATCTTATCGGTCCACACTAGGCCTACTGTTTGATGTAATGTATCTGATTTTATAAATTGTGAATATAGCCAGTTTAAACAGTGTATGAACCATGTGACTGTGGGCTGTTCCAGACAAACAATGTCAAACATGCTGGTATATTTGGTTGTGGCTCCAAAATGGTGGTGCTATGCTGGACTATGAGACAGGCCTGGTGTTGTAAACAAAGGATGGGGCAGGACGCATTGATTCAGAGCGACCATGTCACGTTGTGATTACAGCCATGACCTACAGTACATCCACTAACTAATAGAAAACTACTATTAAATGATGCATTGATCAGTGTTTATGTATGCGGAAAATACTTTCCACATAGCCTGGGAACCACACACTTCTGCCTGAGAGCAAGTGTCCATTTGCTCTGGCAGATCAGTCTGGAGCTGCTCCCATTCCAACTGCTTTCCACTGAGCCTAAATCGAGTACAGCCAATCACGGCCATTTATTTAATACGAAGCAGGTCAGACGCGGTTTGATACGATGAGACGCTGCCACCTGTGACTGCTGCCGGTCCAGCGTTGGCTTTTATCCGTGACCGCTGCTCTGACTGGCTGTAGGTCTGTCCAGTTGCATTCAGAAACACTTCGGTCTAAACCTATTGATGACACCCAATGGCAATCCAGAATTAACTCAGAGAGCCCAGGCTAATTCTTATTTTAAGAATTAGTCTGGCCTAAAGCCTTCTTTGCTAAATTGGCATCTCAAGTTGGCTCAAGCCATAACCAGGTGCACATTTTCCTGCTACATCCCATCCATTTAAGTACCACATTTTAGCCTTTATTACAGAGACACCGTGCGCTGTTAGTGTCCTGGGGTCATTTCTGGGTTAAATAGGGAATGCACCCGTTTCAACACATGATGGGTCAAAAAACACAGAGGCTTAACGGAAGCAAAATCCATTTCTGGGCTCATTGCATTTACTCACTATTTGCCTTGAAGGGTGTGTAGCACCCTATGTCATAATTTCCTGAAAATGTCAGAAAATTTGCACTTAATTCAATCAAAAACGTAATAAAAACCCAATAATGTACAGTAATAACTTCGCCAATAATGTAATAAAATATCCTGACTCATACTGTAATAACATTTTTACTGATAATGTAATTCCTTATTACATTATTGGGCATTTTCGACATTTTCAGGTGGGTCAGGTGTTTTGTTTTTTTTCAAAACTGATAATGTAAAACTTAACAGATAATGTAATATATATGTGCATTTTCAGTCTAAAGTTCTACATTTTGTGTTTTGAGAATCTAAGACTGTTAAATACACTGGATTGGAAACAACAGAATGACTACTGGGTTAAAGTGCAGATATTATAATATAGTCAGGATATTTTATTACATTATTGGGTTTTATTACATTTTTGATTGAATTAATTTTATTACATTTTCAAGCGTTTTCAGTACATTCTTACATTATAGGGTGCTACAGGGTGTTTTCTAACAGGTGTATTCACTATTCAATCCAGAATGAACGCCTCCACTCCTGCTGTTTCCAGTCATCTGTCAGCATTATGGTTCGACTGAAGAATTAGTATAGGCTGTTTGTGACCCTGGACCTCCTCCCTTACCCTCACCTGGATGGATCTGGATGGAGCTCCTCACCCTCACCTGACTAGATATACCCCTCAGGTGTCTCCATGTGCCCCCAGCCTAAATTAAATTTAATTATTTACACACATATATCGTGCGTCTGGCTGGACGTCTAAGGATGACCCGAGTTATTCTGCAGGTGACTTTATTAACAGAACTCTAAACAGGTACTCTTGGTCGTAACCATGGCAACAACAGATAAACAGATTGTATAGAAAGACTAAACTCTGCTCCACTCCTTCCATCCACTCACTCATACCTTACTATGCACGCACACACACACACACACACACACACACACACACACACACACACACGCACAGTAGTTCACTGGCTCCGCCCCCATACCACTCTCATTCATTCATTCATCTTTCAAAGGCACGCACACTCAGTCCCTTGTTATACTATGTCCTGAAGTGATCTATAGCTATCCATAAATCGATGCAGAGAATAAAATGCAGTGAGCCGATCAATCCTCAAACAGTAAATATGTTTTTTGAAATGTTAATAATATTTCAAAGCAAATCCATGACAAATAAAGTGAAATGAAGCTACAAGAATATATTCTCATTATAACAGAGACCTCCAAGGTCCATATTAAAATCAGCCCTGGAACGTGGACCTGGGCGAGCACTGACTTTTAACCAACTAGCCCAGAAATGGGATTGCATAAACGGCGTGAAATGGACACATTTTGCGTTGCGCTGGGCTTAAGGATTTAACGAGCCAGAGCAGAAACAAAAGCCTGGTCTGCTGTAGGGCTCAGGTAAACCACTGGGGCGTCCAAACAGCAGGATTTTTAATTTAGCTTCTTTGTTTATCACTATAGTGACACAAATGAATAATACATGCTTTGTTGTATATTTGTTACATAGTTGTATATGTGCATCATAGGCAGTGCTTTAGTAGGTGTTATCACTACATAATTACCTCCGCCAAGGAGGTTCTGTTTTACTGTGCATTTGTTTGTTTGTCACCATCTGACTTTGTTTGTTAGCAACATAACTCAAAAAGTTATGGACGGATTTGGATGAAATTTTCAGGATATGTCCACTCTGGGTCAAGGAAGAGATGATTACATTTTGGAGGCGTTTTGAATCACCGTCTGGATCCAGGAACTTTTTAAAGGATTCTTTATCATTGTGAGATAGGGCATGGTGGCACAGATCTGCATATGAGGTCATTCTCCGCCATCTAGTGGAGGAAAGTACTAACACTACCTTTAAAAAAGTACAAACAGTACCTTAAAAAAAGTATAAACACTACCTTAAAAAAATTAAAAATACAAACACTATCTTGGCGGAGGTCTGCGCTCTCCAAGTGCTTTTCTATTTAACAGTTACAATACAATTTTCTGGATGCACACATCAAACTGGATCATATTCATGGTCATGCCCAAGTTTCATAAATCCATGTTAGTGTGGTTGAAAAGAAATGTCACAGTCTGTACGTGCCCTAATACCTTTTGAGACTGAATGAAGTAAATGGAGATAGAGATATAATTTATTATCTCGATGGGAAATGCAGGTCGGACCCTTCAAAGTAAGCTTAAACATCACATATGGGCACATAACAACAGCAAACAGAAGACAATTTATGAGCAGGCGTAAGTAAAATACGTTTCAAATAACTAAAAATAAGTAAACAAATGTTCAACCTGGGACATCAGTCAGTTTGTGGTTTAGTATCCTGCAGCACAACATCTGTAGCCTCTGCTGGTGCTGTAGGAATCAATAAACCACAAACTGACGTGTGCCTTAGGATGAGTTCACTTCTTTACTTTTTCACTGATGTTTTTATTTACACCTGAAACTGAGAAGTGTGGCCTAGGTTCCATTTGCATATTTTAGGATCAGACCACCTCTGAAAAGGTCAATTAGATCTCAGTGTGTCCTCATCGTACCTTTGGTGAACTCAGACTTGGTATTAATGCTGCCCACTTGGGGTCAGATCACCTCAGACGCATGTTACTGCCAAATGTGAACGGAGTAAATAACTTACACCGCTGACCACCGGGGGATTTTTGAAGGCTTATAATATAATGGTTTAGAGCAGGAAAAGCTGATATCATCACGTCCTTCAGCACTGTCAGAAGTGAACAGTCCTTGACTTTATACAAAACTGGATAACTAGTGAAGTGAATACATCATTGTCAGCAAACAGGATTAAGCATGCATTCAGCAGAGCAGCGCTGATCCTTACTCTCATACACTACTGCTGCTACTACTACTACTACTACTACTACTACCAATAATAATAATAATAATAATAATAATAATAATAATAATAATAATAAT
>JAQQZY010000027.1:19772941-19783842 GCA_030068375.1 Ostorhinchus rueppellii | reverse complement strand
CCCAGAGTGGACATACCCTGAAAATTTCATCAAAATCCGTCCGTAACTTTTTGAGTTATGTTGCTAACAAACAAAGTTGGATGGTAACAAACAAACAAACAAACGCACAGTAAAATGTAACCTCCTGGAAGAGGTAAAAATAGCTGATTTATACTTAAAAATGCAAAATACAGAGCACAATATTGGAATAAATGATGATAAATCAGTTAAAAAAGGTTAAAAACAGAGGAACATTCACTTGGGAAGTGTTGCAAAAGCAGCACTAGGTCTTTATGGGTTTATAATTACTGTAATGTTACTGATTCTTCTCAAACAGACCGGCACTAAACCCTCTAATCAGCTGACATCCCATACCCTGATAGTTACATAACAGTGTAACCTTATATTAAATCTACTCGACTGCAGTGTACTGTTCTCTGTGTTGGCTCTAGAAAGATTAAGAATAAGAGGATTAATCTTGAAATGATTGTTTAATATTAGAATAAGTCTAATCAGACTTTTGCAGATGCATGATTATGACTGTAAACCCAGATTAAATGGAGTTTACCTTTTCACTGGAGCAGAATGAAACTTGCAGGTCTTGATAGTTTTTCAGCACCACTGGCCAAATAAACCTTAATTACCATAATTACCTTTTGGTATACTGTAATTCAAGTGGTCTGAGAGGACATGAGACTTCTGCGTCGACTCCTGTGTCTTCACTGGGATGCAGATTTTGTGTAATTACAGGTAAAGGAGTTGAACACATGATAGACAGCTGTAACTGGCAATTCCTGATCAGATTATGGAAACAGATGCAGCCTGAACGCTAGTCAAACTCCGTGCAAATAATTCAAATAGCTTCATTTTTCCATAAGAACATGAAATGCTCGTCTGTCATATCTCAAATACATTCTGTCATATACTTATATCATATATCTACGTTAGAGTTAAACCATGCATCAGATTTAATCAGAGTTAGCAGGAAGAGTTAGTGGAAAAAAACGTCTAAATTGTGATTATTATGGGCCACAGATATCTCATTTAGCAATATTAAAGCGATTAAAGCCAGTTTGTTGAATAAATATAATGAAATTTGTTAATTTTGTTGTTGTGAATAGTATTAACTTAACGGCAGCTGAGAAGTAAAATAGTATGTGAGCGTCTGTGTGGCCGGCAGCTATTTTATTTGATCGTATCATGTATGTGGTTTTTTTTGGTTGTCATTTATGTTGTTGCTTTTTAAGTCGTACTTTGTAAATTGATTTCTGGGGATATAAGACTAGTCTTCTTTCTGCTCCCTTTCATTCTAGTACGGAGAACATTTGTATTTCTATTAAATTGTTGTTTTTTTATTTTACAATGAATGAAATAAAGAATAAAATGAAATGAAATATTAGACCAACCATACACCAGCAATACAACCTTAAACATTTACACTGAAATAATAAAATTACTCATGAAGTGAAGGCAAGTGGTATTGCTTTTGTTTTGTTTTGTTTGTTTGTTTACCACTCTAGCAGCAAAACTATTAGCTGAAGTCATACCAGACGGGGTTTACAGATTGCCAGTGACCCAGAATAGATAATAGATCTGATTATATTTTAGGAACAGTATGTTGTATAGTTTTTCTATGAATTAATTTTTTTTCCTATTTACTTATAATGGTCTGTGGCAGCAAAACTACTGGTTAAATTCATACCAAAGCTACAGATTCAATAAGGTTAAAGCTATAAATTAGGCTCTGTATTGTATTGTATGTGTCAAAAATAATGCGAATGAAACTTTAAAGCCTCAACTGTAAGAGTAATGTCTGAGTCACAGCAGCTACCTGCAGGTTTTCATCTGCAACTGCATTTGAAAACAGTTTTCATAGCCTCTATTGCTCCAGTATGTCGAAGCCACATAAATTATAACCTCATGCTTTTAAAGTTGAGATGCTTGGCAGTTTTTATTTAATATCACTGAGCAAAATTTCCATAATTTCCTTTTAGCATATTGTTGCGCAAGTAGTCTAGAAGGACATAAGATTTGTGCAACTACTCTATGCACAGATTTTGGCTTATTTCCACGCCACCCAAACGGTGAGGCAAAGGGTATGGTTTTTGTTTTGTTTTGTTTGTTTGTTAGTTTCTTTGTTTTTACTATTAGTTCAATTCAGACTAAATTAGGTGTATAAATGACCAGTGACCCAAAGTAGAGCCATTTAAATGTTGAGAAAAATAGGTCAAAGTTTACATTTTTGAAGAAGTTTTTCAGTTTTTTTTGCCCCCATTCTTTTATAACGGGCAAAACTTCACATGTCTGTAGCAGCAAAACTATTGGTTGAATTCATACCAAAGTGGGTTTATAGATTACCAGTGACCCAGAATAGATATGTTTACATTTTTGGACAAGTAGGTTAAAGTTCAAATATTTTATACAATATTGCCTCTGCCAAGGAGGTTATGTTTTTGCATTCATCTGTTTATCTGTTTGTTTGTTTGTTTGTTTGTGTTTAAAATAACTTGAAAACTTCTGAATGGATTTGGATGACAATTTCAGGGATTGTTAGAAATGGGACAAGGAACACGTGATTCAATTTTGGCGGTGATCCAGATCGCTGTCTGGATCCAGGAATTAAAAAAAAAAAGTTTCTTTATCATTGGGAGATAGGGCATGAGGTCACCTATACATTCAACGCCATCTAGTGGAAGAAAATACAAACACTGCATTTGCGGAGGTCTATACGCTGTGCTTTTCTAGTTTATGTGTTTTTTCTCCCAAAATTCACATCTATTAAATTATCAATTTTGTTTCAATTGACTGCAAACCTGGCACATATATAGAGGCAGTTGATATGCTGACATCAGCACACACATAGATACGATGACATCAGCTGGATCAAAGTCAAAATAAGCTACAATACATGCGAGGGGCGGGGCTTGTTGCGCCTGACACCACTTGTGATTTTCATTGTGATTACGACTGAAATCCAATTAATTATTCAGCCTTAATGCGTTTAAAAATGAGTCTAAACCAACCCAAGTGTTTTTGTGACACGTCTTGGCTGTTTCTGCAGAGATGCCCCTCTACCATCCTGTTGTGTCTCTGTTTAAGTTTGTGAACAGCCTGACAAGTAGGGAGGTGGCATAAAGGGATGACATTTAGAGAACAGAGGAGAATAGAACATCATGTAGTGACACTTTTCACTTTATTTCCTCCATAGAGACACAGAGTGTGGCTGTGTTTATCAAAGTCTAAGGAAGCGAGGAAGTGGCTGTCCATAGTGTCCTTGAGCCTGTCTGTGTGTGACTGGAGCATTAAAGAAGGACTGGGCTTCTACGACCGTGGGCTTTACTAATTTGGATAATAATGTATTCATATGGAGTACAAAGAGTAAATATTTTTAAACTTGTAATTCTGCAGACTGCACAGCGCTGTACCTTACTTGATTAAAAAAAGATTATTATTTCAAAACAAACTACTGCAACTTCAACCATGAATATAAAGCATTTTGTAATAATACGGTTTAAAACAATGGGGGCAGCATGGCCATTTGTTCTATGCATGTGTAAAAATATTACTTACCATCACATGGCTTTAAAAAATTCTCCTGTTTTTTACTGATGAAACAGAAAATGTTTTTTTGTTTGTTTTTTTTAAATGAATATCTAATACAGTGTATAATGCCAATGAAATTGATTAGCTTTGTTGCCTTTACTCTGTTGAGCTTAACTGTTAACATATTCACAACATGTAAAAGTAATGATCCAACAATCAAATAAGCTTGTGCTGCAGCTACGTATGAATGATGTTTCAAATGCCTTGAATATTTTAGGTTTTTAAAAGAACACAATTTTACCTTAAAACGCCAAATGTATCATATTTGACCTCTGTCTCCACAAAACTCGAGCATCGAGCGCGGTGCGATTTCATTTATCGTGCAAATTCATTCACAATTTTCACGTCCGGTGGAAACACAGGATAATGCTGAGCCCAGCCACCCTGCGGAGGAAACTCATTTCAGCTGCTTGCACCTGCGACTTCATTCTTTCGGTCATTACCCAGAGCTCATGACCATAGGTGAAACTTGGAATGTAGATCGACCGGTAAATTGAGAGCTTCACCATTTGGCTTAGCTCCCTCTTTACCACGACGGACCGGTTTAGCGTCCGCATTACTGCAGACGCCGCCCTGATCTGCCGGACAGTGTCATTTTGATTGTGTATAAATCGCCACTCATGCACGTAAAAACTTTTTTTTTTTCTTAATTCCTCTTGGGGGCCCCCTAGTGGCCATGGGGCCCTAAGCAGGTGCTTAGTTCACTTATGCCTTGGGCCGGCTCTGATGGTAATGCGTTATTGTCACACACCGTTTTATCCTGTTATCAGAATTACATTTTGAATGCTTTACACTAATAAAAAGTGCAGTACAAGTAGAATGTCATACTTGTTTGCTCAGCTAATGCAGACTCCACCACAACAGTCTCAGGAGATCAGATGGTGGGTTATTATTAGGTAAGAGTTGGAACCATTTCCTTTCTTTTAATGACTCCGAGAAAGTCGCTCATGCTTGTGTTACTTTACAGTTAGAATCCTGCAGTTCTTAGTACGTGACTGTAAACTACACACTGATGAGGAAGTCACTCGGTCCAGAATGCAGCACACAAGAACATAACACACACCTATCCTGGCATCTTTGGATTGGACACCAGTTCAGCTCTGAATCATTTTTATTTTGTGGAAGTGGAATGTTGTTGCTGTGGGTTATTTATCAGACCCTCTGCAGATGCATGTCCCATGTCATGCAATTATGTCAGTCGGCAGCAGCAGCAGTTAAGAACTAGTGTCAGCTCCAAAACTGTGCAACACTCCCACTACAGACCCCTTTCGAATCTCAAATTAAGATACTTTTTTACTCACAGGAAGTTGATTTGGCTGTGGCTTTAAACCTTTCTCAGCTATTTTTATTTTTGTCAATAGCTACATCTACTCTTTTTTCGTTTCTAATTTCTTAAATTTTTTAACTAATAAAGACCCAGAGCTACTTTTGTGGCACTTCTCAAAGGAGTTTTCCCCTCTATTTAACATTTTTTAAGAGATGTATTACCATTTATTATCATATGATCCTCTGTGTTTTTCATTTTTCAGTGTAAATTAAAATGTTTAATTCACTAATAATGTAAATGTTCATAAACGCTCAGACTAAATTCAAAGGGTATTATATCAGAAACAAAGAAAAATGAAGTAAAAGTTACATTTTCAGTAAAAACATAATTAGCTGAACATAAAACCCAGTGTCCCCAGCATCCAACTCTATGGGTTTTACTGGTTAATCAGTGCAGTAGAAGATGACGATGTTTCCTCGTACCTGGTTCCAAATGAGTCATATCTGATGACCATGAAAAGATGACAAAGCGCATTTTACACCAATTATTTACATGTATTGATAAGATTAGTGGATCAACAGGTATTAAACATTTTAGTTCAGTAGATGCATTTGGTTGCCAGTGACTGTTTGAGTTTTCATAGGTCTTAACTGTTTAAAGCATATTCCGCACTTATGCAAACAATGCTGTGTTTTTACGTGCGCTATATCCATACACACCTTTTCTGTACGTTCTGTATGTGTTGCCATGCACACTGGGAGACGGAGGTCGGATTAACTTGCTTTATTATTGCTGCAGAAATCCAGCCTCTGCATTTTACACACACACCCACACACAGTATGTACACTAGTATTAATAACTGCTGATCCACTAATCCTATCAATACATGGCAGTAATTGATGTAAAATGCAGTTATTAATCTTTTCACGGTCATCAGATATGATGTTCAGAGGCTCCGTAGTTACCATGGAAACGGCATCATCTTCTACAACATTGATTCACCAGTAAAACCCATGGAGTTGGATCAATGACAGTGGATGGACACACAGGGTTTATGTTTTATGTTCAGTTCATGGCAGATCGGACTGAAAAATACAGTTTTTGTTAAATTTTCTCCATTTCTGATATAATAACCCTCAATTTTAACCTGAACTTTTATGAACATCTACATGATCAGGAATTCAAATTTAAGAAAATATCCTATTTTCCCTGAAAAAAATAAGTAAATAAATAAATAATTGGTGATGAATTGCTTAAGACAAGTGACATATAAAGGGTCTTTATGAGTTAAACCAGGGGTGTCAAACTCATGTTAGTTCAGGGGCCACATTAAGCCAAATTTGATCAGAAGTGGGCCGGACCAGTGAAATAATAACAAAATGTTTTAGAACGACAAAAATAAAGTTATGCATGGAAAATGTTTACATCTACAAACCATCCTTTAAAATAATGTGAATAACATGAACAAACAAAAAGTGCAATTTTAACTCTATTATGTCTCAGTTTATCATTTATACATCTTACAGATCACTGTAGATCTACAAATACACAAAACATTTAATAACAGGGCGATTTCAGACGTTTCAAAATGTTCATATTTGTTCAGATTATTTGCGTTTTTGTGAAATAATAGTTTGTTTCAGTGTAAATACAGTGAAATGACATGAAATTGTTTATATTTACAAAGAAAAAAATATGGAGTTGTGAGTATTTAGAGGTTATTATGATAGTATTTTCCTGATCCGACCCACTGCAGATGAAATTGGTCTGTATGTGGAACCTGAACCAAAAGCATTCATATCTGCAGTATCAAATTCATCCCAAGGGCCAGAATGGATCATTTGACGGGCCGGATTTGGCCCCCAGGCCGCATGTTTGACACCTGTGAGTTAAACAGTTTAGATCAGTAGATTATTTTGGTCCCGAGAGGCTGTTTGGGTCTTTATTGGTTAAATACATTTCTGAAAATTAACTAATCACTTGATCTAAATAAATATAGTCAGTGTATATTCACATAGGGCACTCTCTATGCTAATAACAGGAAACTACAGTACCTGAATAAAACATGTTTTGCATGACCACCTGCTACAATACGCAGCCATTGGCAGTTCAAACTTCGTACAATACGGTGTAAAATATTATTCCATATAAAAACATCAAAGTGCAGTTGATGTGCATTTGTGGCATAGCCTCACCGGATGACTGTTTTTACCAATTTAATGTGGCACCGAGCGCTTCAGATGAAATACACACACAAATGCATGCACACGCTCATTGTTTTGAACATTGGCAGGCAGTAATATCAGCATTAGCATATAAAAGACAGCAGCTGGAAGGTGTAGCTGTCACTGTTGTTTTGTTGCTTGTTGTGTTATCCATTTGGATGGCAGCTCCTCTGCTCCTGCTATCCCTCACTTTGCTAACATGCCGTTGAATTCCCACCTGTCTACCGCAGGTCATGTGACTCTGTGTATCACTAATCGCATCACCGCAGACACCTCTGACAAATCTGGTGTAGTCACGCGTTTGTTCCATTTTCTTCATTTTTCTTTGCTGACTTTAAGGAAATCCAAAAGTTATGTCCAGAAAACTTCCACCAATTTAGAGAAAATCTTTCATTTTTCAAATTGAAACAGCTGAAGAAGCCAGTTTTTACTTGCGAGCGCTTCCCAGAACTTCGAATAATGCGAGTTACAGTAGATCACTTATCACAGGCTGTAAGTTGAGTTGAAAGACAGAGCTGCCCTCGGCAAAGAACACTTTATCTCAGATAGCAGCAGGGTGCAACCTACCAACTCCTCCCTCTCTCCTTCTGTCTGTTTCTCGCTTTCTTTCTTTCACTCAAAGATGTAAATGTTCAAACAGACTAAATTCTTCAAAGCTCCTATGAGCATGAAAGACCAGTCTCCGCCCTCATTGCTAATTGATGGCCTTGCATCGCAGCATGAAAGCTAGATGAGCCTTGCTTGAGACTCTCATTAGCGGTAACTACAGTACAGTTAGCTCCATTAAAATTACATGTCAGACATCCTAGACACACCTTATGCTGATCTCCTTTCAGTCTAATTTCTTCACTTTAAATGTCACTTACAGAACACGCTGAGTGATCTTATTGTCGTAAGAGTCAAAGGGTGTACCTTTGGTGTTTTGAACGGTCTGACGGGTAGGTCAGGCCGTTATATAAGTAGGGTAGTTGGAATGCGTTCATCCTGTAAATCTGCCAAATAGAAAAAAAAAAAACAGCAGTGAGAAAAATACATTATTGTTATAGAATATTAAAAATGTTCTGTTTTTATTATCACCTCTACCTCTTTTCCACACCTATCAGTATACGGCTCCTATTTAGGTTGTTTTTCTCCTCTGGAAAAAACAAAACAAAACAGTGGATGCTAAAATAGAGCCTTTCTGTGCTGAATTTACTTGTTCTCTGCACAACACACAGGTCTCCTCTAGGTCCAGTTTCCTTCACTATCAAAACCAGGTACATATGACTTATTCCTTCTGTCAATGCCCCTGACCGTGGTGTTCATGAAGATCTGGAGTTGGACCCTGAGGGCCTTCAATAAGCCATGTCATACTCATGTTAAACAGTTTACATCAGTAGCTGCTGTGGTGTTGCCAGTGGGCTGTTCGGGTCTTTACCTGTTCTTTTACCTGTTCACCCTCTAATCCTATCAACACCTATAAATAATTGGTGCAGATTATCATTTTTTCATGGTCGTCAGATATGACCCATGTGTTGACCCGTTTTGTTTTGTTATGTTTGCTGGTTTGTCCCACTGCCTTGTCTCGTCCTGTCCATGTACACTTCTGTCTATATGAGCCCTCGCTCTATGTCAGGAGTGGGCAATCCTGGTCCTCAAGGGCCGGTATCCTACATGTTTTAGATATTTCCCTCTTCCAACACAGCTGACAGTCGTTTTCAGGCTTCTGCAGAGCCTGATGATAGGCTCATCATTTGAATCAGGTGTGGTGGAAGAGGGACACATCTAAAACATGCAGGATACCGGCCTTAGAGGACCAGTATTGCCCACCCCTGCTCTATGTATATGTACACAAGCAAGGGATGGATGGATATATAAATATACAGTTTGAGATTGGGGTGGTGGGAGGTTAAAAAAAAAAAGATATGAGCCATTTGGACTTCCAGAGGTTCTGCAGGGAACACAGAAACACCGTCATCTACAACACTGACTCACCAGTAAAACCCATGGAGCTGGATCAGTGACAGTGGATGGAAACAATTGTTTTATGTTCATTTATTGATATATTTACAAAAAAAGTCACTTTTTTTAGTTTTCTAAATATAATAACCAACTATAATCTGAGCTTTTATGAACATCTACATGATCAGTGAATTAAATACCTGATTTTCACTGAAAAAACACAAAATACAGAAGATAACATAACAGTAAATGGTGATAAATCACTGAACGAAGGTTAAATATAGAGAAAAATTCATTTGGGAATGACTACAAAAAAAAACACTGGGTCTTTATGGGTTAATTAGGATTATTGTGTCTTTCCTGTCCTTCTCAAAGTTACTAGGGAGGCAGAGATCAGGTCCTGTATATTTGTGACGCACTACAGCTGTTTCTAGGAAGCACACTGAGTCCAGGTACGTTTCACATCAATTGTTGCAGACAAACAGCTACACAGCGCCTTATAATTACACATGCACAGAAGTTGGTAAAAGGCGAATGTGTAAAAGAACTTAAACTGAACAATAAAAATTACAGCTACCTGAAACTGGCCTCTCTTCACCTCGTGCAGGTGATTCAGCCACCTATGGGTGTCACCCTAGTGCCCATGTGACCCAAACCCTGCACATCACCATGGCAACCGGACCAAACAAATCGAAAGACGAATAATCCACCAGTGACGCCATATGGCGTTGATAGTAATCTGATAATCAAAGATTCATTGAGCAGCATCTGGTAGTGAGGTTGCAGATTCCTGAATATCCACCGCCTCCATTTGTAAACTCACAGCGGCTGCAAAAAAACACAACAAACCAATACAGGCTTTGTGAGCTCCGTTGTTTGTCGTTTTTGTCCTTCCTCTGTGCCTACAGCTGAAACCTAGTGCCAGTCGTTCCAATGCTGCCTCCATGTTACGAGGGGAAACTACACACTGAGACTTATGTAGACAAGTTTCACTGCTGGCACATTCTTCATTAAAGCAGGTGGAGCCAAAATCAAAGAAAACTATTAAAAAAGACTGATGATAACGTTTGTAAGAAATGCACCACAGGCTCTATAGGGGACTATTTTCAGATGTGTTGGGAATGCCCACCTATTGTCAAGTTTTGGAAACATGTTGTCAAAAACTCTCAGAATTATTCCGGTATGATGTGCCGTTATGTCCACGGCTACTGATGATTCCGATGTAATGTTTAACCTTCAACAGAAAAGGATCTTAATGCTGGCCTTGACTGCCTCAAATAAAGTGTTATTTTCTCAACACTTTCATTAAAATACACTCAGATACAGCAGTGGCCAAAATATTAGAACGCTTGACTGATCTGAAAATTTTTTGCCTCCAAAATATGATTTGATTTAATAATGCTCATGAAACATGCAGATGCTTCCTCTGAGGTTGGGCCGCTTGATTATGAAAAAAATCAATGTCACGATTATTTTGGTCAATATTGAAACCACGATTATTCAAACGACTAATTCTGAGTTTCACAGTGCATTTATTCAGCATTTCTCTCTCTCAAAAAACACTTTGCTGTTGATTCTTTATGCAAAAGATTCAAATTGAAAATACATTTTGGCCCAAAACATAGAGGGGTATTGGGAGGGAGTGTGGAGTGAACTAAAAAAAATACTGGGATATGAGATACAAAAACACCTCTTGTTCTGTACTTGGGATATATACCACAAGACAAGGTTCAAGGAGAAGATACATACCTGCTTAAAATACTACTTGCAGCCAGCCGAAAAGCAAGGTAGACCCCCCCAACTTCAGAACATTCATTCATTTTCTATACCCGCTTTATCCTCACTAGGGTCACGGGGGTCGCATGGAGCCTATCCCAGCTGCTTAG
>JAQQZY010000027.1:19738569-19751749 GCA_030068375.1 Ostorhinchus rueppellii | reverse complement strand
TAAGTAGCTGGGATAGGCTCCATGCGACCCCCGTGACCCTAGTGAGGATAAAGCGGGTATAGAAGATAAATGAATGAAATTATTAATACACATAGTACTTTTTGAACATTTATTGAACTTGAAGTGCCGCACACACAGGTGCCTGATCAAGTATCTTATTACATTTTTACAACTGATCAAATATTGGCTTTCAAAAAAAGCCCGATATTGAAAAAAATCAATATCGCCCCAATATATCTAACTCTACGCTCAATATAGTGAGACAAATTAGAGACCATGGAAGTTTGTCTGGCCCCAATTACCCCGTTCTGTGCCATGTTCAGTCCCCTCCATTTTTGTGTCTCCTTCATGCAAATTTCCCACCTCCATTGAATATTGATAATTATCAATGTAAATGTCAAGTCATAATTTTAAGCCTAAACACTGAGTTAAGTTAAAGCTGAAGAAACCAGATTCATAATTGTGGTTTTGAATCCTTTATTGTCAGACCATCACGAACATTTGCCTAACGGCAAAACATTTCACAGATCTGGGGTAGAAGAAGGCGGTCAGCCACTGTGCCTCTGAAATAATACAACAGGCTGGCCTTTTTGTTTTTCTTTGTGGGTCAAGCAGACTAGACAGTACACTGTATTGCTGCTCTCTCTTGGCTTGCAAATGCATGTTGCCGATTGGGATTTCGGGTGCTGTCTGACCCTTGATGCTGAGCATTTGGGGTTTTTTTTGGTTTTTTTTTATTAATATCATAGAAAGCTAACTTACACCAAGTAGTAGCCTACACTTCTTTCATCCCCATTTTCAATAAATGTTCATATCTCACAGCCCTGCTTGCAATCCTATTCTCTGCAGAGCTGTGTTTTTGTGCTCTGAAAAGCTATAGGTGTTCAAAGACAATGTATCTAGACTGGCACTGGCAACTTTCCATCAGCAGTGTTGTCTAGGGAGGTTATACTGAAAACTAATATGACTGCAGTCCTCTTTACTTGTTGAACATAATGAAGTGTTGAGTTTAGCCTGGCTACTGACAAACATGTCTACATGGAAAATTGAGTCCGAAAGCTTTGCGCTCTATCATGCACAGGCAGCATACAGACAAGAAAATCCTCTGGGAAAAAAATCTTTGGGACAGTTTCCTGTTTGGATCTCGGCGCTTGCAGCTCCAGGAAGTCCTTAAAAGGACAAATTGTGGAGCTTAACATTTTTCCTGAGTTACATGAGCAGCAGTGCCCTAAAAAACATACTGTTGGTGACGGTGACTCCATCCAGGGTGTGTGCATGTGCGTGTCAGCTTTTGCTTTCATTTGTGCTGTGTATGTCAGTGGGAGAGCAGGAATGCAGCACCCTAAGGATACGGAACATTAGCTCCCTGATGGTGACATCACACTGCAACACAAGCAGACAGGGGGAGCAAAGAAAAGGATGAGATGAGAAACAAGAGGGAGAAAGAGTCTGAAAAGAGGAGAGTTAGTGCAGAGGGAGGCGAAGGAGGATATATTGAAGAAAATGTGAGGATTGTGAGGAAACAAATGGTACAATTACACCGGCTCTGTAATGGTTAGGTTTTTTTTTTTTTGTTTTTTTTAAGTCGTATGCATCCGCTTACTTTTTTTTATACAGCAGTCCTGGAGAGCAGCGATACATTCATCTTGTCAAACCAAATCCTGATTAGCTCCCTTCTCAAGTTACTCCATGACTAATTCATTTGTTTATTTATTTCATACTCATGTAATATGAATCAAAGTCTTACTTGCTACACTCTGGTATGTTTTAAGTTTCTGCATATCTGTTGCTCTCTGATGTTCTAGTTATGCTCTCCCTACGACCACCACGCTGCATCCTTCCTTTCCTCCATCTGGCCGACTGCGCTGCGTGTTTGAACCGCAGCGAAGGCTCAGGGGCGGATGAAGGGATAATTTCTCTGTGATATTTCTCTCTTTCGTCCTCTGCTCTGAGCTAAGCTGTGCACTGTGATAAATTGGGCTGGGGGAGTCTCAATGGCTCTGTCCTATTTTGGGCTCCTGCTAGGTTCTCTGACTTTAGCTGCCTCCCTGGCCTGGATCCTGAGCAGGCAGTTCTCGTTTCAAGTTGGATTTAACCTTGAAAATTGTAGCTCGACTTTAACTTCTTGTCAAGCCTGTCTTAAAGTTGACCAGAGCCTGTAGGTTGAAAAATTCTGAGTGGTGTTTTTCTAGTAGGTGACTTTGTCTTTACTTTAAATCTATGTCTGTTCTGGTGTTAGCACTGTAACTGTTATGAAACTAAGAGAGGATTCATGATACAAACATCCACGCTGTTCAGACATGGTTCAGCCTCAGTACCTCCCAAGTCCTCGACCTGTTGCTGGGTCAGCCTGTTGAGTATACTTTACATAAATAATGGAATAAAACAGATTTTTCACATCACAATTAACACTAGATTAAATTAGTTTTCTGCTCAAAGTTAATTACAACCAGCCTGTTACTAGTTGGTAAATCCCACCTATTATAATGTCTTAAAGCTACGTGTGTCACCTGACTACTTATCAACCATCATAGTTATTTTGACATTCACTTCCACTAAAAAGCCATGAACTGAACCCAGGATTTGAGGTAGGCTACCCTACCTGACACGTACAGAATTAGGGTTGTGCAATTAATCGAATTTTGATCAGGATTTCAATTTTGTTGTCAATCTCAAAACTCAAAAAATCGAGTTGAAATTATTTATTTTCCGTTTTTCTTTACACAATTTCTGAGAGATGCACATGCGCAATACATTCCATTGCAAAAAGCTGTTAAATACATATTTGTAGCCAAAATGTATTTTCAATTTGAATGTTTTGCATAAAGAATCAATAAAATGTTTTTTGAGAGAAATGCTGAATAAATGCATTGTGAAACTCAAAATTAATCCTTTGAATAACTGATTTCAATACTGACCAAAATAATTGTGATACTGATTGTTTGGGGGTTTTTTTTCTCATAATCGAGCAGCCCAATATGGAATGCAACAATTACTTGTGGCCTAATAATGTTCTAAGACCTAGCTATCGGTTTTGTGTCGCATGTTTGTGGACAGGGATTTCACAGCTTTTTCCAATTTAAAAAAAAAAAAAAAAAAAAAAAAAAAAAAAACAGTAAAGGATGTTCTATAAAAACAACTTTTAAAAATGCAGCTGAAAAAACTGTTGCATCATGATGTTGCCAATATATGCAGTTATTTAATTAAAAAAAAAAGCCAAAACTTTTACATTCCTGGGTCTCAGGAGGTTAAGGTGATAATGATTTTGATAATTGCTATAAATTTTAGTTTATTTTTAAGTCAAAATTCTGGTTCTCTGTTGTCATCTCTAAGTAAACTCAAGTATATCAACCTTTAAGTTTCTTTAAGGTGTAATAGTGCTGGATAAAGAAATGATCATTATTCAAGTCTACTAATGCACTCGAGTCACATTTTAGTTTTAACAACATACACGTTTGGAATGGACAAACTAGCTACTCCTGTTTGATAATTTTTTCTAATTTTCTTCTATATTAATGTTTTTTTGGTAGTTAAATGGTCCTGAATGTCTTTAATATCTGCCTCAATAGAACAGTGAAAACTTTTGGGAGCTTGTAAGTAGGTTGGCTAAAAATGTAACAAGAATATTTACTTGCAGCTGTTTTTTTTTTTGTTTTTTTTTATGGTTGCGTGGGCTTTTTGTTGAGTGGGTTCTATGTCTAGTGTCCTCAATATTTCAGTCAGAAGAGAAAGCAATAAAAACTGGCCGGGAAGTTTCAGAAGAAGATGGTGAGGGGTGTTTGGAAGTGGGTGAGACATTCCTCATAGCTTATGTCCTCCCACATTTTTACACAGTCACACTGCGTTGTGTTTGAGCAGTCAGTGACCCGATATTAATCATCATCTGGAATGCATTTTGCTGCTTTCACCAATCAGTGTGTCGATACCTGCTTCACTGAATGGATTGTCGTCTTTACCAGCTTAGGCATTTTGCTCATACATTACCTCCAACCGTACTGTAGCTGCGCAAATGGCTCAGAGTTAATTTGGGACTTCCCGGCAGAGCAGTTTGTGTCACCGAGGAAAGGTAAACACTAAGGCAACAGCAGCTTGAGCAGAGTCTTGACTTTGTTTTGAATTTACTTCTACTCTTCATTTACTGAGGTCAGTGACTGTGTTTGTATTCCTTATTCCATAAAAGACAATGTTCCCCTTAAGCTGTGTACATGGCCAGTGAAAATTAATATTGTGTACTTGGACTTAAAATTTTTGACATACCCTGTGCGACTGCAGCCTCCCTGTTCTGTTTTATTGCTTCTTGAAAAGGTCAATATCCAGAAACCTGTTGATATTCAAGTCTTTCGTAATGTATTCGAGTATGTAGGTGTTTCTCCTACTAAGACACACGGAGCTGACGATAAACAGGCATGAGGCAGTAGTGCAGAAAACCCAAACTAAGAAGTGTTTTGGAAATGTACCGAATCCATGTCCAAGTACTAATATTTGGACATGATATCAGAATATCCCTTGTCTTAATCTGAAAATGCAACATTTGGAATAAGGCCGCATTTCAATCCACATGCAATATGGTGCTTACATAAGATACCTTAGATAACAAATTGTGAATGTTATTGGAATAACAGTGAAATATTATTGTGAATGTAAATATGAACATCTTCCAATGAAAACAGCTGACCCTTTAGAGCAAAAAACCCCCCAAAACATTAGATATAACTTAAATTAGTTACTTGCAAAATAATGCAGATGTCTTTGTGTGGTAAAATGCACACTAGTTGCTCTTATTACGGTTATTTACATGGCTTGATTTGTGCTATTTTTGCTGGATGTTTCCGATCAGATTCCATTAGATGAATGTATTATTCAAGGGAGACTTTAGTATTCTGGCCAGCCATCCGTCTTTCTCAATGAGAAATCTCTCTGGAATCGTGGGGCTTGAATCCAAATGTGAAGGCAGGACTAACTAAAGCTGCGCGATATATTGTTTGAGCATCAACATGGCAATATGTGTGTGCGCAATAGTCACATCGCAGGTCCTGCAATATTCTCATCTAATTTCAAGGGTACCTGGCACAGACTGTGTGCAGCGATTCACAATTGTTAATCGGTTTGGAGTGAGTTGCTGGTAACAATGTTGAAAGATGAGTAATGAACAAGAGAAAATCACTGTAAATGAAGACTTGGTGCCAAAAAGAAAGGCAACATCAGTTATCTGTAATTATTTCAATTCCAAGAATGATGATTTTGAAAGATCTGTTCTGTGTCAATTGTACCTTGCACCTGTTGCTACAAAAAGACGTAACACAACTAATTAGTCTGACCATTTTTGTTGGCACCACACGATTATTATATACTCCTGAGTATGTTTTCATATCGCAATATATATTGCAGGGTAAAAAAAAAAATCGCAATGTCAGATCGTCAGCCCGAGGACTAACTGGTACCGAGTGGACCAATTGCAGATGAGACAGACCTGATGTTTTTGACAAAGAAACTTAAGAATTCAGGATGTCAATCAAAGAATCAAACAACTGACAGCAGTTGTGAAGAGATTTGCAGACTTGGAACTGACTTTGACTCGCAACAAAACGAAGTGAGTGAGTTTTGACACCCACCTCCCATACATTTGACTGGTCCCGTATAAAATGTATTAGTCATATTTCACAGTGACTGGCCCAATTCCAGACTGTTTTCTCAGTATAGAATACACTGAGAAAAGCGGATGGCTGGTCAGGCTAGACCTTCAGGTGTCTGTGTAGATTCTTTTGAAATCAAGTGCAGGGTTTGTTTTCTTAAGGACATAAATGTAAAGGAACTGAAGGCAGTTGTTTTTTCACTTGGTTGATGTTCAGACTGATATTCCTGTATTAGTGTAGCACAAGAGCTCCAATATTTTGTGCAGTGTCCTGTCCTTGCATGTCTCTTATCTAGTCATATAGTATGCATAGATGTTGGTAGAAGGTAAGAATTAGAGCTGCACAATTAGGAATGCGTGCAAAACTTGAACTTTATTATTTGTCCCTTGAAGGGCAATTTATTATGCAGCAATTGCAAAAGCGTTCACAATAAACAAACAATAAAGCACAGTTTAAAAAAAAAAAAAAAAAAAAAAAAGAATCACAAACAAAATATACAGGGCCATTAGCAGCAATCTTGGTCATTTAAACAGGTGTAATTCAGTGCAAACAGTCGCTTGGTCAGCAGCAGCAAGGCAGAATAAGTAAAGTACAGCAGCAGTCAAGATAAAGTGCAGACACTACATGATAAAGTACAGGAGCACTAACATTTAAAGGTATGTGTATGATTTTCCATTTTGAAAGCAGCTGTATTGGTTACTCTTGTCTTTCTGGAAAGCCTGCACATTTCAATACCTGCAAGCAAGTGGACTCCATCACAATAATCGTAATGTGGCTTTTTCACCAAACCAAGCAGCCCTAGGATGAAAGACGAAGGGCTTTTTTTTTATCTTACACTTGAACAAAATAAGTCCACATGCTGTTATCTGCAGTCTTCTAGTGGTTCAAAGGTACATTTTACTTGCAAAATAAAGTTTTGTAAACTAAAGCAGCTCTGAACCTTCCTTTCTCAAACACACTCTGTTACTAACACTGTGATGATTTTAAACAGAACATGGGGGGGTTCGTTGTGTGTCATCTCAGAATGAATAAGAAAAGTCTGGGGCACACGTCACTTACTATAAAGCCAAATATAAAGGTTTCAGCAAAATGTGTGGACATCTTTAATTATGGTTGTTATTGGATTGTTGATCTTGATCTGCTGTGCTTCAGGGGTCCAAAGTTGACGTCTTAAATACTTTGAGATTGCAGCGTAGTTTTGTACAGTCGTTATCTGTGCGAATAAACAAGTCGAAGTCTGACTATAGTGTTAACTGCTGCAGGTGTGACTCCAAACCAGCCTGGGAGAAATGAGTAAGATAGATGATTGTGCCACAGACTGAGAACTTTGTCCTTTAGTACCCTACTCAGGCACAAACATTACGCAAGGCACGAGTATTTATCCTCAAACACGTGCAAACATGCAATCTCTTACAGCCCCGTTGTACAGCACGTTACATTAAGATCAGTGTGCAATACAGAACTACAACCAATGATTATCAGAAATTGATATCTAGAAAATTTCCTTGATTGTTCTATAAGGCTCAACAGAAGTGCCAGTAGTCACTTTTCCATTGGACATATACGCAAAACTTTACTGATATTTACTAAATGTCTAAAAAAGAACTGCGTAATTTTGATTTTTCCATTGGCTAAATCACAAGTGATTTGTTTTATTATTGTACTTATGCCATACACATGGCGTCAAATATAGATATTTTGTTGCTTTACATATATATTCATTATTATACTATCCCTCTATCCCGTACTAAATTAAAAATCATTCAGTTTCCTCGTGTGTCCACACATACAGCTCCATGTTTCTTTTAAAACTTTTCTTTGTCGCTTACTGTAACATCTGACAACATCTGGGTTTTTTTTTTTGTTTGTTCTTTTTAATTCACTTGACTCTAGTTGTGGAAAAAAAGTCTTTCCATTGCAGTTTTGCATGATATACCATTTGCGCTACACCTGGAACAACCACCTCTCGCCAACACAAAACCTTTTAATCTAAAAGCAAGAATTTATAAATTACGTATAAATGAATAAATACGTTGGAGGGAGACACAAACAAATCTTATGTAGAGTAATTGAATGATTGGGAATTATCACAAATTAATATTTAATCATGCCACAAATAGTCTTGCCCCCTGTGTCCACAGCTAGTTGACGCATCTTAATTTAATCATTGATACAGTGCAGTGGAAGAGGTTTTTTGTTTTTTTTTCCCCATCTTTCCTTCATGATGTAGAGACCCACTTGCTGCTAAAATCCAGGTCACACTTAATTATTGATTGTTGAATATATGAAATTGTCATAGCACAAAAGTGGAATTGTAATGAAGCTTCTGGGATGATTTATGCCTTACCTGCTATATTCTGATAAAATAAACAGTTGTCATTTTGAGCAGTAAAATATCTCTTGAAGCATGATGGCTTTAGATCCGCTATAGTTTATAAAATCTTGCACCCAACAGGACTTAAGGTGTTTTCACATCGAGTGTCCAGATATGTGCTTTACCTGGATACGATCATACCTTTCCCGCAGATGTTGCATTCACAAACGTGTACCATAACCCGTGCCTGAGAACAAGTGGGCGTTACAGGGCCGAAACAATAAGTGGTGATGTGGAAGGAATTCTGTAGCTATCCAACAAACGCAGAAATGATAAAACCTTAAATCATCAACCGAGTGACTGTTCCGTTTGCCTGTTTGAGGCAAAGACAAGAAGACCTTCGTTGTCCTTAATCTATCACCGACTGGTTGAGTCAATAAGGCAAGCCTGTGCCACGTAGATCCAAGGCTTTTTCAGGAGACGACAGGAGCGCTATCTATGGTCTTGTGGTGATTAGGTCACTTCCGGTCTCTGGTACAGATGGCTTTCACAGAGCAATGTTCCATACTGGAATTCATGGAGTCTGTACCCAGGACTATCTTCTCAGCTGGACTCTGGTACAGAACTCGTGCATGGAACGTTTGCATTCGCATTGATCAAATTAAATGGGCTTTGGGGTCCAGCATACTTGGATACCCAGTGTGAAAACGCCCTTAAATGCAGAGGCAAGTTGTCTTTGTAAAATCATTACCTATATCTCGCTTTAGGGGAGGGGTCTACTCTCAGCTAGTCTCCTAACTTTCCTCTAGCAGGCACTTGTTAGAACAAACGTGGAGATCCAACAGTGAACCCAAAGATGTATGCAGTGCTGAGAGGGAAGAGGCCAGACTGGTTGAACTCCTCCTTGTGTTAATAAAGATCATTTGACATGACCTGAGGGGAGAAGACAACCCAGGAGGAGGATTCACCTTTCTCCCTGCCGTTTATGTCCTAGCAGGAAGTTATTTAAAGAATGAAAGGAAATGAAGTAAGCAGCAGAGCAGGGAAAGAAAAAAACAGACCTGCTGTTCTCACAAATTCAGTGTCTGAGCCAAGCTGCCGACCTGAGCTGTTAGTGATTAGAAGAGAAGACTTACTCCGTTTGATTTTACTGTGAATCACCTGCAGAATTTTTTTTACTACACATGAAGAGATGCAGATATTGAGTTAATCATAACTGGAAAACAAGGTGACTTGAGCAGATTTTTTTTTTTTTTTTTTTTTTTTAAATAAATGATGGTGAAATGATGCAGTTTATAACCTCAACCAATCAAAGTGAAGGTGTTAATGGGTCAATTAGGAATGAAAAATCAGTGAGTTCTCATTTTACTCCAAAAGAAACTCTAAATCCAAGATGCCCAGTCTATTGTGGAATATGACAGAGAAGCCACCCTGAGCGAATTGTTTTAGGTATATAAACAACCAACACTTGTAGTTAAGAGTTGTGGTATTGGTAGGATGGCTCTTGAAATCAATAACAAAATGAATTTAAAGTTGGTCTGATATATCAGTTGTCATATTTACAGGCGCTACTTGAAAAGCGGTCACAGTTTAAAAAGGAAAAATAGAATAAAACTGATCAGAAGAATGGTCCAAGTTAAAAATTTCTGCTAGAATGTGAACACCACATTTTTTTCAGCTCAATTTTGTGTGAATCTTTTTGATAAATCCCTGTTCCTGTCCTTGAACTTACACAGTGCTCACACACATTATTGCAAAGGAAAGGGGCCATTATCCTCACTCAGCGCCATGTGCAGCTGCTGTCACAGTAGGCAGCATGCTGTGAGAGTTACCGTCATCAATAAGCTGCATTATTTTATCACAGTACACGATCTGAAAGACTAGCCCCATTTTTCTGAAGCTTTCTGGGGCTTCACTGTAGCTACCAGTCACGTGAGTGTGTGTCTTCCCTCTGGCAGTGACAGTATGATGTATGGAGTAGCAGCAGCCTGCTATCACACAGAACAGGTGGCTCTCTCCAGAGACAAACTGACAACACCCTGGCCTGATTTAATGTGTGGGAGAGAAAAGCAAACTGAACACTTGTCTTTTATTCTTGTGAAAGGGACTGATGTTACAGTAAGAAGCTTTGAGACCAGTAAAAGCTAAGAGTAGCTAAAGGAGGAACATGTAGAGATGCATTTTTGATGGTTGTAATGCAGCAGGGCCGTCCTCTTGTTTCTGCAGAGTCCTTCGACTGTAACACAGGGCTAGAAAGTGTAACGCATCACCCAGGGTTTTGCCAAATGACGAGTTGTTTTGGTCACTCTTGAGTACTGTCTCTAAACAATTTGATCAGTTTTCGTTTTTTATGAAACATTTATTGTAAAGGTCTTTACAGCCCACCCACAGGCCATTTCAGGGGAAGCAACTGATATGCAGATTTCATCATCACATAGAACAAAAATATGAGAGAAAAAAATCCCATTTCTGCTCTTATTTTACTTTGTTTTACTAGTGAGGAGCAGCAGTGGATTTTTACTCATGTGATCCTGTGGAAACCGATATACAACTGTTTTATTAGTAATTATAAACGTATTGAACCTAATAGAAAATATTTAATATCTTTGTATATTTCATATTCCACATTAATATTTCAGTGTAGTCTAATCCCTTCTGAGATGCACATATTTTCATAAAATCTGACTTATGTAAGCAGTGTAGTTGATCTTTTGAGGGTTTTGGGTGGTTTCTTTATCAAGTGGCTTTCCATTGTAGTATTTGGTTGTAATGTAAATGTTTATCATTTATTCTATACTGTCATGTTCTAGAAAAGTGACTGCACCCAGGTTTTTAGCAAGAGCAGGTTATATCAGGAGGCAGTCCAGAGCAGTGAGATTAAGTCAACTTCTGTGCATTAAATCTGCTGCTTCCTGGTTAGTCTGTTTTTTTTGTTTGTTTTTTTTAAATTGTTTGACACCAAGTCTTTAAATAAGGAAACACAAAGTTGTTGACAGTTTCAAGCACCTCTGTACTTTTGGCCATTACTTCCTATTCCTCAAACATTGTTGGTGTCATTCTCTAAAAGCTTTATAATGTCACAAAACCCAGCAATAACACTGTACTTCAGTTACATCATAACCTTTCTTTGGGTAAAGATTTTAACCCCTACCCCCTTTTAGCTCTGTTATGAAGGGCAACTAACCAATGGTGGGCAATCAAAATTCTAAGTAAGGCAAAAGGAGATGAGTTGGGATTGTGCTGCGATCTGTGGAAGCTGATGCAGCTGGCAGGCAGCCAGTCTGTTGTCTCATCATCAACTGCCTTCTGTCCATTATTGTCAGCTTGTGGGAGATGCTATTGATCTGTGTATGTTTAAGTATGTATCCATATCTCTCTCTGGCCCTGTTTCACATCTATATACACATTTGAGGAGACCGACTAAGGATGTTAGGAGAGAATAGTGTGCATCTGAAGTGTCTGGTAAAAACTAGTGGATCTGTAAATCATCTACAGGGATGTAGACGTAGCACATTAAGAGATTGTTTCATGTGGTTGTGACAAAGCATGTCCTGGTCCTGTGTGAAACTGGCAGCTCCTCCTGTTCCCTTCCCTCCTACTGCTTTTCCAGAGCTGAAGCCTCAGCCTGTTTTTCACCTCACACAAGACACAGCCCAGGAAAGGGAAGAGGGCGCGGCTCTAAAACACACTTCGATCATCTTTTTTTTTTTCCCTTGTTCCCACTCTGTTTCTATTCTAACACTTGCCTCATGTAAAAAGTCTTAGCTCTCAACAGGAAAGGACTTTCTTTAAGTCTAAAGAAAAGTGTGTTCTGTCTGCAGATGGCCGCCATCAGGAAGAAGTTGGTGATAGTTGGGGATGGTGCATGTGGGAAGACCTGTCTGCTCATCGTCTTCAGTAAGGACCAGTTCCCAGAGGTCTATGTCCCCACAGTGTTTGAGAACTACATCGCCGACATTGAAGTCGATGGAAAACAGGTACGTTTTGTTCCATTTGATGATCGAGTAAAGCGAAACACTCCTCAAAGCGTGTGTATTGATGTGGCACACTTTCATCTGCTGCTGTATTGTTGAGCATGTGACCCTGTTGGCCTCGATGCTTGAGAACCACGTGCCATTTGGACAGATGGGAATAAGTGTGTATTGTAAGCAAAGGGGTCTTTTTACATTGTTATAACGCAGGCAAAAACAGGAAATGGGCCAGCAGCACCTTCCTGTGCAGAGTTGGAATCCCCCTCATTGTACATCATGACTAATGTCCTATTTCCTCTTCCTGTTTCCTGACCTGCAAAATGTGGGATCAGCCAGCTTTAAACTGTTTGTATTCCACAGTGACCCTTCAAGAATAATGACACGCGTAAGAGGACAAAAAGAAACAGGATTTGACTAAACTATATAAAGCCAACAACAATGCAGTGCAGTTTTTAGAAGATTTAGTTTGCTTAGTGTCTAGAAGCCCTAAAAATATCTTAAATTCAGTTATTCTAGACCTTTTGGAGTCTTAGATTAGACACAGGCATTCATCTAGTTTAATTTATCCATTTTAATTGTATTTTTTCCTTCATACTTGTGCTTAACCTGTTCACAAAATGCAGATTAACCCTTTGTTGCACTAATAATTATTTTCCAATGTAAAACCCTCCTCAGTGCAGGAACATTTGCGCTAGTTGGTATTATATTTAGCTACCTTTCCTGCAGTGCCTGGACAGAAAATGATTGTTCATACAAAAATTTGTTTAAATTATATTGAAATAGTCTTAGAAGCATTAGATGAAAGCATCTGATGCCAAACTCATCAGATAACTTCCTCTGTATGACCATCACGCTACTCTTCCTGTTAGTTTATGGCAGGAAACGAATTAAGTTTAGAGCATTTACTCAAATTAAGTTGGTGTACTTCAACACCAGAAACACATTTGAGAACCTCGAAGTCAGTCCCTGTCAATAATCAATTGACAGAAAAATAAACAACTAAGAACATATGTAATCTTGATGTTAACATGCATCTGTGGCAGGGCTGGGAGATCTTAGACCAATCTTAATTTATTATATGAGCTAGTTTTCATAGGATCACACAGATCTGTCATAAAAAAAATACATAAAAGCAACCTCAAAACTTTTCCACAAGGCTAAGATTTATTTTGATGAATCTATTTAACAGTATTTTACAGTGTTGCACTACCCTGTAGGTTTGTAGTGGTCATGTCACTGGCGCATATCACTAGACTATTAAT
>JAQQZY010000027.1:19656633-19672839 GCA_030068375.1 Ostorhinchus rueppellii | reverse complement strand
TGCCGTTTCCGCCGTATCAATTTTTACGAAAGGCCAATTCGCTAAGATTCGGAGACGAATTCACGCGAATCCGTATCCGTGGGGACGGGGCCTTATACAACTGGGCAGCATTTTCTTTGTAGTGGCAGATATTAGAAAAATCCACAGTCATGTTGATTCAGTGTATTAATATTTTCAGATTAGTTCATTTTTCTGCAGTTTTCTTTAAGTTATAAACTTAAGTTAGTAAGTATTCTGATTCACCTCAAGTCTAATAGTGTAATTAATACAAGTGAAAAGACACCGACTTGTAAATGTCTAGTATTAGAATATTCACTAGTATTAAAAGGACGGTTTTCCTCACCATTGTCACCATGTGTTTGATTCTATTGGATTCTGTAAATTGGCTTGAGAGTCTGGTTTCAACCAACTCTATGTAAAATGTCATGAGATAGCGTCTGTTATGATTTGGTGATATGTAAATAAAATTTGATTGACGATTGATTGAAATTTACTGATTTTTAGATGTGGAACACTGATAGGTCAGAGTAACTGGGAGGTCAGTGTGCATTGATTCATGAAACTTTTATGACAGCTCCGAAATGGATTTTTCTCTTATTTTAAACTTTCTTAAGTGATTTGTCACCATGTATTCTGATATTATCTTAGGTATTTTGCATTATTCAGAATAAATAATGTATTTCCCCCTTTATTTAATTAACTGATCATATAGATGTTCATAAAAAGTTAGATTTAAGTTAATAGTTATTATGTCAGAAACCAAGAAAACTGAAGAAAAAGTGACATTTTCAGCCAAATATATATATATATATTTTTTTTTTTAATTTCTTTTTTTTTTTTTTTTTATTTATTTATTTTTTTACTTGTTTTGTCCAGCATCATCACAGCAGAGTAGTAGTCTGGCTGCTTTTTGAAGTTGAACTAATTTGCTTTGCCAGGGGAAAGTTCGTAAATTATATGAGCCAAATATACCATTAACTAAACATAAGAAATAAGCCTCAAAAACTATTGTCATTGATCCAACTCCATGGATTTTACTGGTGAATCAATGCTGTAGAAGATAACGGTGTTTCCATGGTAACTACAGAGAATCCGAATGTCCAAATGGGTCATATCCGATGACCATGAAAAGACGACAAACTGCATTTTACACCAATTATTTACATATAGTGATAAGATTAGTGGATCAACAGTTATTAAATATTAGAGATGAGTAGATGCTATTGTCACCGGCAGCTTTGTGGGTCGTTATGGGTTAATAATTGCATCATTAGTCTCTTATTTTTCATGCCAACAACTATGGTTCAGTCTCCTTCACTGTGCTGGAGTACTTTTTAGGGAAATCACTGCAATGTTATCATAAATGCGTTAAATAAAATAGTAAACCTATTAAATTGTTGGTAAAATTATAACCCTACTGGACACATTCTGTACAGGTTTACTCCTTTTTGCTCGCTCACTGGGTATATTCTCCTCCTCCCTCTTGCTCGGACAGAGAGCTGCCAGCAGAGAAGACGAACGGCTTGCCTGTGATACTCTGCAAAAGGAATGCACTCAGCCTGGCATCCAGGACGCAGATACTCTGCCACAGGACACTGGCACTAGAATAGTCTCAATGACTGGAATGGCTTGATAATATTACCCTGAGGGACAATAAAGCTTATCTTATCTAACAATATGGGCCTCCTGTGACTATTAAAAGAAAGTCTAGGACGTTAAGGGCTCATTTTGAGTAGACTGAAAGGTGAATCCTGAATGGCCTAATCTTAGTTTATTAAAAACTATGATTGTAAAGATATATTTAGCAGGATGAAGTTGTATTGGGCTGAGGGGGAAGCTCATGGGATACATTTAAGGTGTCTGAAGTCACATGGAATTGACATTTTTGGTTTCAAGGGACAATTTTTCAAGGAATCGAGCTATTATAACTTTCAAATCTGCAATATCTCAATTAGTAGTGTATATGGCGTAGTCACTATTCGTCACATTTCTTTCTGGGATACTTTGAGTTGAAAAAACAAGGGATCATAATCTATAAAGGCAGATAGCACAACAAAATTATAAGGCAAATAATTTTTGCTTTACATATAAATTTATCTCTAAACAAATCCTGTGCCATTCAGTTTCTATATAAATAGCCAGCAAACAGATTTAGACCATACAGGGATTGTTATGTATATTTCCCACAATGCAAATCTCACAACATCACAGTGTTCAAAAGAGGTAATGAAGACACCCCCATTTGCGTTTTCCTTTCTCCGTTTGTCTTAATTTTGTTCTGATGTGCCGATATCCTTGTGAATTCCATTTATCAGGAGCCTCTTGACTCTAATATAACAGAGACTGAACCGAACTGAGAGTCTGGGGAGCAGAGGGGACTGAGGCAGAGAAGATTGCTGGAAAGTATTCCCTTTGATAAGCCGGCCAAGAAGCCTTTGATTAAATGTGGTCCCAGCAGGAGCCCACACTAGGTCCTCTGTGGCACAACCATGTCCAATCACCAGCTATCAACAGCCCCGGGTAATTACAGCCATCTAGTCATTAACCAGGGACCCACCTGGAATTCCACATAGCGAGGGGTGGGATGAGGCCAGCAGGGGTTGGGGTTTAGGCTGGGCCTTTAATCAAACACTTCCCTCCCCTCGACTGATATAACACAACCCCACCCTGATCCACACAGAATCAGCCTTTGTTACTGACACAGATTGTATTATTACTACCCCGGTGTCTCTCTGCTCACACACTGGGGAGAAGCTGCAATTGTGTGTGTGTGTGTGTGTGTGTGTGTGTGTGTGTGCGTGTGTGTGCGTGTGTGTGTGATGGGAATAACACAGCAAGTTATGACAGGAACCCACTACCCTGCTCGGTCACACTGATTAGTCCTGCTCTTTCCCGATCTCTTCCTTTAAACGTTAGTCTTTCTGAACAAAAAACAAAGATTACAGTGTCATACTAATGCACCATATATTTCTTATTAACATCTGTTTAGATAGGCAATATACACAACATTAAACGAGCAAGCTGGAGAGCAGAGAAGTGAAATCTGTGGGATGTTGTGGTTGTGTAGGACAGAATGACCATCCAGGCCTTCTTCAGCTTCCTCTTCTTCTTTCCAACGGTCATTTGTTATCGTATACACAGAAAAGTCGAGTACACTGCATAATCACAATAATGGGAGTGCTCTTCTCTCTCCTTAAGTCAGCCAATGTAGTGCAGTCTCATCCGCAGATGAGAAATGAAACAACACTTTACAATTTAAATAAATCACTTTCACTTTCAGTTTTTCTTTTCTTTTTCCTTTTACAGTTGCATTCAAAGTTCTAATGACACATTCGTCCGTTTCTGTTTTTGTTTTTTGTTTTTTTTTCCCATTTGGTGTCCATCTCCCTGTCCTCTGGTAGTCCTCTGTTTGGACTGCTGTTTGGCCACACAGAGCCAAACTTGCGCTTAGATGTCCACTTCTCAAAGTGCACTAGTCAAGCTACTTCCCAAAGTCCAACCATGCATTCTTCTTGGTAGATAAAGTGTATTTCCCCCCCAAAAGAAAGAAAATTATGTGAGTATATGATGTTGTTGTAATAATACTGGATATGTTTGAGGCTCAGTTAATGTAAAAATGTGTCTTTAAAGCATTGTGAAAGCAGCAAACCAATTTTGAACCCACACGCTAGGGTAAAAGGCCAGCGGGACCTTCACCTTTGACAAAAGCTCATTCCACCCAGCGTTTTCACTGGTTTCACTGTCTGCCATCTGATCCCAGGAGTTCAGCCGTAGCCATTCACAAACAGGGGCTTATGGGTATTTATTCATATTGATGGCTACTGAATTCTAGTGCTTTCACAGAGATAGGTATTAAAGCCATGCAACGAGGAACGGAGACAGGAGGAGGGGAGGGCGGAGACGCAGAGCACTTTTGGACAAACTTTCCCAGAATGCCGTGTTCCACAGAATGTCCTGCAAAGGGGAAAGGGGTGGGGTTGCGTAATGGGGGGCAGCGGGAGCCTGTCCTCAGGTTTGGTCCAACCATTCGGCTCGTTTGGGGGCCTTGCACGTGTGTATGTCCACCGCTTCCTCGCAGTCCTTGCACTCCACAGCGCAGCACCACTTGAACTTGCACTCGCACTTGGTGATTTGCTTGACTCTTGTGGTGTCGTAGCCCCGCCCACAGCACATGACCTCGCAGCCGTCCGTACCACGTGATGTTTTATTGCAAACCCGCCCAGCTGTGCCCAGGGAACCTGTGTAATAAGAGCAAAGAGGTTAAATGATGATTCTAGCCAGATGTAAGAACGAATAAACTGTTTCACATGGAAAACTACAAAGATGGATGACATCATTGTCTAGAAAAACACTGCATGATTGTGATTTTTGTTTGTTTCTGGTGGATTTCTTTTACCTATTATAGACAGCAGAGTAATTAGGATAGAGAAACAGTGATGTCATCCACACAAGGTGATGCACCAGCATTTTTTTCAACCCAAATCTGACTGAGCCAACTCATTTTAATACTCACCAGATTTGTTTGGTTGTTATTTAACGCTGTGATTGTGCATGTTATAAGTGATTTAAGCTGCAATAATTGAAATACTGGTGGATAGTCAGTTCACTGTGACTTAAAACTGTCCATGTGGGTGTTATTTAATGTCAGAAAACAACTAAATGAGTCATGAAAAGTCCAAAATTTAACACTCGCCACACAAATGGTGATTTATAACCATGTTTTGATCCCTGAGGTGTCCTTCAAATACACTCATTTGCTAAACTTTTTGTGGTTTGGGTAAGTGTGCAAATATTACAACTTATTAATATCACCAGTGTTTTGGTTCTGCTTTGGCCCTGAGCTCAGTTAGCACCGTACTAAGTTTATCACAGTGTTTAGCTGTCTGGCTATTACCTAATGCAGAAGCATATTGTCTGTGTCTTGTGTGAATGTCATCCCCACAGAGATTAGTGGTTGTGTTTGGTGTGAGAAGTTCCCTGTTTGAACTGCTACCTATCACAACAAGCTGCCCGTAGAACAACAGACCCACACACACAACTATGCGGTGTTGGTAGAGTGGCCTATAGTTACACTGCCTTTCCCAAGCCACTGCTCCCTTTGAAGCCGCCCTATGTGTGGCTGTGTGTGAGTGTGTGTGTGTGAGGGTTAAATGGACAGTGGAGCGTGACAGACAGACAGGCTCTCACACTCTGAGGCCCACTCTGCCCTCCAGCTACGCTTAGTTCAGACAGACAGAGTGGGAGAGACTGTGACAGACAGAAAGAAGTGATTTTTTTAAAATTAGCTGCTTGTGTCCCTAGGCTGTGGATTCCACTGGGAAAGCGAGAAAGAGGGGAGGAAGGAAAAGACAGACAAAGGGAACGAGGAAGAGGAGAGTGGACGGGGCTTCGGGAAGTGATGGAGGTGTCAAAAAAAAAAAAAAAAAACAACGGAAAAGTGTATAAACAAGAAAACACACATCTGATCAGGTGCATGGATATCAAGCCAGTATCCAACAATAGGGGTGTGTACGTGTGCGTCTGTGTGTGTGTGTCTGTGTGTGTGTTGACAAAGACTGACAGAGGTCAGGTGGTCACAGAACTACCATGTCCCCAGGGTACGAGAATATTAGCTTCCACAGACATCACACGGGAGGCCTGCTATGTTATCTGACCACCATTACACACACATGCAGTGACATTCACACACACAAACACACTAGTCATGCATGAACATCCACACAACATATACATAACACAGTCGGGGCAATCCATCAACATCCCTGAGAAACTGCCTCTCTGTGTCTTTCAGTCCAGTCCGTCTTGTTTCGGTGCATTTTTACCTGCTGCTTTGTCTTGTAAACAGTAATCCGGCGAGTTCTCGAAGTACACCAGGTCGTTCTTGGTGGCCTTTGTGAAGCCTTTATGGGCTTCTGCGAATCCCGTCCCGTCCTGGTTCATTGTCACTTCAATTGCTCCGTTGTATTTTCTCCTCAAGTAGTCCCCCGTCTTCCTGAAGTCGGACATGGCCATCCAACATGTCCTCAACGTACACGAGCCACTCACACCGTGACATTTACACTCCAGCTTCATGAAGCGCTTTACGGCCTGTGAACAGAAAAAGACAGGATGAACTTTATATCAGGTTTGTATTTAATACACAGGGTGCTTGTGACGGTCTTGAAACTCTTAAGTATGAATTTTTAAAAAGTAGGCACATGCATCTATAAGCTACATCTTTATTATTTTATTATTAGTGTTAATTATTTATATTTATTTTCTTGTATTTTTGTTGGCTCAGTTAATATTTTTGTATGTCTCAGATTTGTTACTGCTTGTACTTATTTGATTTTCTGCTGCTCAGAGACTGTTCTAATGTTGTTGTTCCTGCTGTCGTACCTTCTCGGAAGACCTTGGGGTTGGTTTGGGCATGGGGGAAAATTATATTTAAAAAAGGCAATGTATAATGTATATACTGTAATATCATTTATTTTATGTAAATTGTTACATTGCTCAAAAAAGATAATAATAATAATAAAAAAAAAGAAGTATCAAAGTTTGAAATACTGTTTTCCAGACCTTGAAAAGTCTGGGATTTCATGTCAAAAGTCTTAACACAGTTTCTGTCATAGTTGAATTTTAGAGCATGTTCAATGGTACTTAAGAAATACACGAAAAACTTTAAAATGATATATATATTAAAAAATACATATAAACATATAACATAAAACATATTAAAAAAACTTGATTTCATTAACTGCTCAGAACTGGAATGTCTAGTGAAACTTCTTTGTGGGACATCCATGCATTGTTTTAAAAATGTTTCTGTCTGTAAAACATCATTTACTGGGAATGATGCATGTATTCATTATTAAAATCAACGTCTCTACCACATGCAACAGGTACAATCTAAAAAAAAAAAAAAGGAATGCAATTATAAAAGGGGGAAAAAAATAACAGTTTTGAAAAAGTCTGGAATTTTTATGTAGATAAAGCACAATCACCCTGGTAGAAGAATGCAACCAACCAACACAGGAAGGATTCTTTTAGACTTTTAGGTTTAACTGACCAGGTTATATTTCTGTTTTTTTCCCTGGTATGACATAATCTTGGTCCATGTAGATATTAAATCAATAAGATCAGATTGACCTAAGTGCATCTGTAGGTATTTTTGCTTGCACTGACTAGAACTCCGATAAAAACATTGAAATCCAGGTTGTCTGTGATACAAAAGATGCAGCATAAATACCTCTTAATCTGAGATATCCTGTATACAGATGCTCTCAGAATTAATGTGATGGTCTTAACAAGTGTCATTTTGGAGAATATGTACCCAAACCCATATCCAACTGCACCATCAGGTTTAAAAGGAATCAACAAACACTGTCTACATTTGTTGAAGTGATCCAGTGTGAGTTGTGGATTAACAGTATATAGTATGAATTCAGTTAGTAAAGATTTGCTTTTAAATCGTGAAAAATGGGATTATCCCTTTGGAGGCATTTCTTGCTCCACAAAAACTCAAAATGTAACCTGTGTTTTTCTTTTACTATATTAATTATGACTGTTTTTCCAGTACTCATATATAACGTTTAGTTTTAGTAAAGAACTTTTTTTTTTAAATCATGTTAGTAAATTGTCCAAAAAGAAGATTTTTTTTTTTTTTGGCCTCATTAGTCAGCTCTAGTGTGAGGGTAGTTTGAGGTCATGAATGGCTAGCTGTTCACTATTACTTAATCAAATCCAAATTGCAGTATCAGCCTGTGCAATTATATCATGATATATATCATGAGGAGGATTTCAGGTGATTTTATACGTACATGTTATTTTAGAGGTAGTGAGGCTGAGCAGACATGAAAAGTGAAAGAAACTGGAATTTTTGGGGGAAAGTTTTTGTTTTTTATACAATGTTACATTTCCGTTTGACTTGAAAATGTGTTTTGTTTTTTTGTTTTTTTTCAGTTTTTTTCAGTTTTTTTTTTTTTTTTTTAAAGCTAAATTATTTGCAAACTTGCACACTTACTGTTCTGCCACAGCGGTTGTTGTGTAAGTTCATGAGTGCCCGTGCATCCCTGACAGTCCTCTCTTTGGCATCTATGAAGGCTTTGGCAAACTTAATCCCGTAGTGTATGTTATCACTACAGCCGCCCCAGTCAAACTCTCCTCTCTCATCACTAGCTCGTCCACGCTTCTGGGGGTCGCAGTTACACGTCTTCAGCTCCCCCTGGCTGCAGGCACGGGTCAGCGCGTACACCACTCCTGCCGAAGAGATGGCGTAGACGAACGCTGCTTCACGACTACCTATGAGAGTGAGACACGGAGAGGAGAAACAGAATGGTCAGACTGCGATAGAGCTGAGAATAACACGATCCATTCTCGAATACATAAAACGCTAAAGCCAAAGCTTAGAGATTTCACAGCCCACATTTTACAAACACACATGCACTGATACACATAATGCCATGACCAGGCCTGGGTGTGAGCTATCAGGACGTGAAGGTGCAGCTGACGGGGGCATATCAGGCCTGATGTGGAGTATAGGACAGCTCTGTTTAAATATTATCATGGAAATAATCCTCGCAGCGGGGCTCTCCTCTGCTCACATAAATTGTTTAAATACAGACACAGTGATACCCCATTAATCAGCACCAGGGTGATGTCATGACAGCATTATCTACCGTTGCTGTGCTCATCTGTTCTTTTCTGGTCTCTTTAGTTCCTTAGAATATGACTCATCTATTGTGTGGCCAGAGAAACATAGAGAATTAGACATACTGTTCAGTCACAGTTGCTTTCAGTTAAGACTGGTACAAGAAAAGAAAAAAAAAAAAAAAAAATCAGCATGGCCGTAAAAGGTGGGAGAATTCCTCCTTGTTTTCAGAGCCAGGCAGACATTAGCTTTTACTCAGTGCCTCAGATGCTTAAGCACAGCTGATAATTATTTTTAGGGATCTGTCTGCGATCACACATAATGCACCTTTGAACAACAGCCGCCTTTGTTTCAGTTGTTTTTCATGATTTAGTTGCAGCCCCGTACGCCTCTTCAAACTTTTCACATTGTGAGTTGGACACTGTACAAAGTCTAATGAGAAAATTGTTGCTCTCCAAACGTGACTCTCTATACACAACAGCATTGTCATCCCAAGTGGATGAACCATTTTACATTCCTGGAGCAGTACTGTATCTTCGAGGCAGACTTCGGTTACAGCTCAGAAAATATTATCGTTTTCTCTGTCACATTCTGGATCGTAATTGCCTTTCCGGCCTTTAAGGAATTTATGGGTTTAGATTTTTTAATCATGTTCCAAATCAAGTTATCTGCTATTGTAATGTGGGAAAGACATTCCTTCTGTTATGTTTCTTGGCTCAGTTCGTTATTGGATGTTAATATCTAAGTAATGCATAAAGTATTATCATATAATCTGAGCAACAATAAACAATATTTCATGAGGCTTTCTAAGTTTAATGTTACAATTAAGTGCAAATAAACACCAGTGTGTTCAAATAAAAGAGCTGATATATTAAAGGTGATAAATTATGAATGGAGGGTCACACAATAGGAGATAAGAGATGCTAATATTCCCAGAGGAAACCCATCTGAGCTTCCCTTTTGTACAGCTGGGTCAGTAAGCTGTGATCCAACCTGTTTTTTTTTTTTTTTTGTATTCTGCAATCACTGGAATGTCCCATTTCAACTCGGGGGTGAGGAGATGGGGCCAGTGGGTGCAGAGGGGGTGTATATGGGGGAGGATGGCGAGGGGCAATGCTAGTCATCCTTCAAACCTGCGCTGTTTGTCTGACAGTGAGAATATCTCTCTAAATATTTAGATCTACATTACTGTTTATTCCCCTCCAGCACACACACATGCAGCCCCTATCTCCATATCTGCTACTTTTTCCATGCATCGTCGGCCCCCACACATGCTTAGAATGGCTGAGAGAGGGACAATAACAAGCCACTGATGTGCACGATAAGGTTTACAGAGGAAAACACCTTCGCTTTCTGACACACGTAGCCTGATAATCTCCGAGATATTGTTGCTAATAAAGCATCGATCATTATACTTCACTGAAAAACAAAACAAAAAAGGAGCAAAGGGATCACAGCCAAGATCAGAATCTTAAAAATGCAACATGGAAAAAGAACTTGCAGCTTCTTGATTGCTTCAAGAACTTGCCTCAGTGCAATACTGACCCCCTGAAAAGTGCAATAATTGACCCCCGTACAGTGCAATATATGTCTTTTTATCATTTTAGGTATTTATTTATCCAGTCTTTTTAATATAGCTTTTACATCTGTGACATATATGGGTTGTTTTCTTTTAGCTGTTGCTTTTTAAAAGAATTCCTCTGTTTTATTTTTGTACTGTGCAGTTTAGAAATGTCGTTCTGTAACAGCATCTGGGATCCTTTTATTGAATAACTGTGATTCTGATTCCATGCTTTGCAAAAGAACTGCAACATATCAGAAAAGTGTAAAATGGTCTTATTATGAATTCATAAGAGATAAGGTCTGTCATATCAGATTACTTCAATACCTGACACATATAAGGATGAGCATTATAGGTAATATTTAGATTTAGACAGACCGCAGTCTTATGCAAACCCTCTATTGAACACAGGGGAAAATGCATGTTTAAGTATGAACGTGTTACAAAAGGTCTGGCAGGAGTGGAAAAACAAAATGACAACGAGCCCACGTCTCGAAGCCTGTGTGTTTATTGACGAGGCCTGAGGCATTACAACAGTCCATTAGTGACTATAAACATGGAGTACCGTACGTGAATACGACAGGAAAAGATCGGAGAAAGAACAGACCGGGTAGAGAGTGGCAGTGAGGAGAAGCACGAGATAAGAAGGGATGGCACTGGGAGTGAAGAGGGTGAGTCAGGTAGGTTCAGCGTCCACGTGTCACGGATACATGCAGACACACACACGGACTTACTCCGTAGCAACACTCGTCCGAACACAGTGTGGTCTCGGTCCAGTGTACTGCAGTTCCAGCGGTGGTGTCTGAACTGGTGCTGACACTCTCTGATCCAGTCCTTTGTGCCTTCGCCGATAGCCTGCATGATGTCTGGGTGGCGTTGACAGAGTTGCCGCTGCTTATTCACCAGACCTGGGATGTTGTTGCAAATCACACGAGCCCCTAATGCACCGATGTACCTGTAAAAAACCAAAGAGAAAAAACAAACAAACAGTGAAGTGAACATACACTAAACCCACGCCTGAAATGGTCACGGAACGTAAAATCGACACAGTTGTAGTGTCATGTCTTGGATTTGCGTCCTTGTGTACACAGTGGGACACATACACTCTCACAGGTGGTGAGTGGCATGAAGGAGAGCTGCAGTAACAGTCCTCAGTGAGTCAGAGTTCACTACACTTAACAGTTTAAGGTTTGTGAGTCGGAGGGGAGTGGAAACCATTTACTCGGCTCTCCAAATAAATAAGCACTTAACCTCTCCCCGCAAGACCTGCGTGTGTACGTGTGTTTAACTGTTTCCCAATGGGACGGCTCAAATCATGTCGTCACAAATCAGAGCGAGAAGTCTGGGGCCTCCAATAACCCTGTCAGACTAAAACCCCGTTCACTCACTTTACTCTCCTCTGCCTTTTTTGCTCACTCACTTTGATTTCTCCGCTGCGTGCTTCTGCCACTCTTCTGTCCTAATAAAACAGAGCATTGTCAAGATAAACCCTCTGCTGAGTTCTCCCAAGATAAACCCTTTGGTTTGCAGCATGCCCCTTGTGTTCATGAGACTCCTCACAACCTGGTGGCTGCACGGCTTTAGCGGGTCAGCGAGTGAGGGGAGGTCAGGGAGTGTGTAGCTGTGTGGTCGGGTTTTACGAGGCCGGGGAAGAGGATGGAGGCTGGAGGGTCTCTGCTCCCCAGAGTGGGATTAGACAGCAGGAATAAGAACAGAGTGCTCATCAAAGGGAAGAGCCAGAGCTGCAATTCACACTTAATTTTCTGAGAATCAGGAGGACTTGTGGATTTTATAGCATAGTAAATCATTATCCACAGGTCTAAAACAACATGCTGTAAAGCCCTGTCACTACACTGTGGATTAGGAAAAAAAGACAAGTAGGAGACAGTTAAGGGCACCGAGAGCCTGGAGTGACTACCTATGGGAACGCAACGACTCTTATCTTCAACTGACTCTATTTTAAGTGAATAATTCATCACATTAACTGTCTAATCACCTCATTTTATTCTTGAGATTTCCTGACAATTAGAATATTTGTTGATTTTTTACATTTTTTTTATTTTTTGCATTTCTTTTAATATCGACAATAGAGCAAAAAACAAATAAAGCCAAGCAGAGATGAGATGATACTCATGCATGCTTAATAAAATCTATTTTCTTTTCTGCTGCGAGCTTAGCCATAAAATAACATAAGCCAAACATTTAACCTGGCACAGACAGCATGGTGAGAAACATTCATGTTAACTCAGGCCATTATTCTTAATAAATAAGTGGAGGCTTGGGATTTTATTATTCCATGCATGCATTCTAAACAGAATTATATCTGAAGTGGCTAAAAAAAACCAAAAAAAAACACTACCCCTACCACCCACCCATCTCCAATCAGTTTGTGTCTAAGCCCCAGATCTGTCCATATCATCACTTACACCCACGGAAATGTGATAAACAGTTAAATACTGTCTCTCCTACACACTAAATTCCCTTTAAAGCCAATAATGCCCAGCCAAAGCCTTTACGCACACTCTTCCCACTACTCCCATAACTGCTTTTAATCTACACAAACTATTTGGCATTCCATCACCCCCATACCCGCCCACACACAGACACTTCTCCTATAAACACACTCACACACATGGACATTTTCACGTATGTTATTGCGCAGACTATGAGATCTTTTTTCACCCCTCACCTATGCTCTAGATGGCTGGTTTCGGGATATTTTAGTGAAGTCATTGCGTCCATGTGTATGTGTATGTGCGTGTGTGAGTGTGTGTGTGGTACCTGGTGAATTAATGACTGTTCTGCCTTGTCGAAAGCAGGCTCCAGCTGAGTTGAACACGCGCTCAGCCAACAGCACCGACATAAATTACATTTATCGCTCTATTATTATTGCTCAATATGGCACGCCAACAACTGACACGAAGAAAATGCAACTCTAAACTCATTCACAAACTCATAATTTAGGTTATTTCCAATTTTAATGCTTTTTCCCTCCCTTCTTTGCTCAATTGCAGATTAATTGAAATTAATTGTAACGGTGACAGAATTACGCACGGATGGTTTGTCTTCTCAGGATAAAAATTAGAACACAGTGACTAATAACAGCCTTAACCGTCTGAGTTATTTTCACCACAAATGCCTGAATATGCGCAAGAATAATAAAGATAAAAAAAATAGATGATAACATCAGATACCCTGTTAATAAACATCACTAATGAGAGCTCTGTGGTTCCACATTTACTGTACATGGCCCCCGATGATGAATTGATACAAACCCCAAAAACCTTGTGGATAAATGGCCTTGTTTGTGTTCTGTGGGAAATGGCAGCTCTAAATTAATTTGGTATGAAATGAGTGGTAATAAGTTAAATTCATTGGCAGTAATCCCTGAAGTTTGTAAGGAGAGACTCGCAGCAAGTCTATGGGGATCACAGACAGCTCCTTTAGGAGTGATGAAGATAAACGAGGGAGGGATTTGTTCAGATTGGGTGGCATTCCTGTTTCCACTCATCCAATCAGCATAATAATAATAATAATAATAATAATAATAATAATAATAATAATAATAATAATAATAATAATAATAATAAGAGGAGGAGGAGGAGTGGCTTAAATACAGCTTCTATAATAAATCTGGATGGCAGGTGGTGTAATGGACGTGGAAGACTCACCACCATGAGGAGTCCACCCGTGGCGTCACCAGCAGCAGCAGCAAGAGACACGCACAGTAAATCCGTGAACTGGCACCAGGTCTGTGGCACGACGACAGCTGGGATGAAAGTTTGACTCCCGGAGAACCACAACCACGGATCCGGTCTGCCCGGAGGCTCAGAATCCTGTTTAAACCCAACATGTCTGTGCGATTTAAAAAAATAAAAAAAAAAAAACAAACCACCACAATCCCCCCTACAAAAAAAAAAAAAAAAAAAAAAAAGAACCTCAGCAGAAGGTCTGTGTCAGTAAGGTCAAACACCCCTGCAGTAGGTAGGCCTCGTTATCCAGTGTGCGGCTCCATGTTGCGCGACTGTCAGAAGCGCGTTTTCGGTGCCATGTGCGCACCAGACTCCACTGAACGCGTCCGGAGGTTTTTACCTGACGAGACGAGCAACAAGTGTCCGCAGTTTCACCGCTTACTGATCAGAAGCTCCACCAACTCTTAGCTGTAGTTTTGTTTTTTGTTTTTTCTGTATGTATTTTTCTCTTTTGTCAAGTGGCTGAATTAAGTTCCGGATTAAAGCTGGAAACCAAGGAGGTGGATGCGTTACGCGCTGTGGCTCTGTCCGCTGTGGAGGTCTGTGCTGGGTCGGATGCTCACACTGGACCTCTCCTTTATCAGTGCGCCGTGGACAGAGTCAGAGCTGAGAGAGAAAGAGAGAGAGAGAGAGAGAGAGAGAGAGAGAGAGAGAGAGAGAGAGGGAGAGAGAGAGAGAGAGATGAGGGAGGGCTCGCTGCTGACAGATCCTCTCCACCATTGGGCAGATGTAGGGGTTACAGAGTTTGACTATAGAAGCACATTAAAGAGAGATGGAGATGGAGAGAGGTGTGTTTGCAGGGTTAAAGGGTGATGCTGCTGCTGCTGTACGGGTTCACCTGCAGAAATGATGTTAATGATGCTCTTTTCACATGCACCTCTGGAACAAATCCCACTGTTTGTTACACATCGTTCCTCCTTTTCCCTCTTTAAAACAGAAAACGCTGCTTAATACAAACTTGATTGCAAATATAAAACACTAATGAGAGCAGATTCCCTGTATGCACAGATATGTAGCACTTTAATCATCATTAATGATTAGAATCGTTCACACAGTAAAACAAATGTGTTGTTGCAACATCCATTTTAATTGAAAATGTGAAAATGTGTTTTTCCTGCCAGCTTGAAATGTGTTTGATTAACAACATGGCTTTTATTGTTATTTATACAGATTGCAAAGCTGCTAGTTTATGTGATTTATGATGAGGTGTTTAATTAAAAATATATATATTTCACATGAGCATAGTTCTAATACGTGTGACATACAGATCTTTGCAGTCTCTACACATCTAATTAGTGTTAAACTTTATTTGGAGTGATTTTTAACAGATATTATTTTAGTATTTGTTGAGTCTTTGGTCGTCCACCATCTAAATCACAGCCGAAGTTAAAGTCAGAGAAAAAAGCTGGGAATGTGGGACTGGGAGAACAGAGCCAAATCGTCCAGTGGAACAGCACTATGGCTTAAATATGAACCACATGTGTAAGAGAGAGTGCTGAGACAGCGCTGGAATAAAGCATTTACACACACACATACTCATACACACAGCGGACATCCTTACCTTTCTTCCCATGCCTGTTTGTGCGTCTTCATGTTATTTTCAGGCTGTCATCTTTCATCAAAGCTCTGATTTTTGTGTCTGTCCTTGAATGGCTCCTGACAGACAAGACACTGAACCATTTACCAAACTCAGAAACCACTGCCAGGGCTGTTTACAGACCAGTCTGAATCACTCTGGACTCAACCTCCCTGGAGGCGTTTGTGATATTGGATTAAGAACACCGCAGTTGATTCAGTTGACCCAGTGCTACTAACAAACAAGTAAACAAATCCCTGTCGGAATTGAAACTATTAGAATTAGCTAGCTGTCGCAAACTGTGATTTTATCAAAAGCTTGTGAAAACAGCTCTACTATTTATGCCAAATCTGGTGTAAAAGCTAAGCTCCTCTTAGAGACATTTGTATTTCTGCTTAGGGTACATTAGCTTAGCTGGTATTAGAAGAGGACACACACTTTAGAGACTCAGAGACGGACACATGCATGCATACAGGGACCAAAGACAGGTTTGAGAGAGGCCACAAGGTGAGGCAAAGAAGCTGAGCATGGGTGAATACTTGTGCTCTGCAGCTTAGTTCACAATTTTCTGCTAAATCAAAAGGAATTAGGGAAGCACAAACACGGCTGAGTTATGTTCCCTCATGGGCTTTCGAACTGGAACAGGCTCTCTCTCTCTCTCTCTCTCTCTCTCTCTCTCTCTCTCTCT
>JAQQZY010000027.1:19578365-19596516 GCA_030068375.1 Ostorhinchus rueppellii | reverse complement strand
TATATATAGCCATGAGTGTTTGTTTTGTTTTGTGTTTTGTTTTGTTTTTAGCTAGTCATGTTGTAAGGTAGGCTACTAGAGTAACTTGGAATGTTGATTAGATTTTTGTGTGGGAAGCGGGATGTCTGTCCATGCCAGTTTTAATACCTTGCAACTTTTACAATTAATTAATATTAATTCTTAATAATAATTTTTAAAAAAAAGATATTTTACGTGATTGAGCATACAAATTGGGATTTATTAAATTTTGTGTTCATTTTTCTACGTACCAGTCCCATATGGTCTAGCGGTTAGGATTCCTGGTTTTCACCCAGGCGGCCCGGGTTCGACTCCCGGTATGGGAACATGCTTTTTGAATATGCCAATCAAATGCTTCTTTTGTTTTTATACTGGAGTATTCAGTTAACTTTAGCCATCTTTTTGGGGAACTAAAATTGAGGAAGTGTCGCTAACTAGATGGAGTTAACGACAGTGAAACAGTGAATTATAGAATTCGCTACAAAGCTGTCACTACCATAATATTATTCAGATATTTTAAAATACATACATACGAACCCACATATATATAATACAGAATACTGCAAATATAGATCTTAAATAATGTGCGATTTGCTATAAAATGTTCACAAGGACCGCTGTCTGGTGTACAATTTGGGTTACGTATGATGTAAATCACGTGATTTGTCACATGATGTTACACGGAAGCCGTGAAGCTCGGATTGACCGTTTGTGTTGTAGTGACAATAACGACGCTAAATATTGTTTCAACGAGACTGTAAATAAGAATTCACAACTGATATGGGTTTACCAGAAATGGAGGAGTCTTGTCTGCAACTGGATGAGAAGCTACTACGTTTTATGGATCAGGTGGAGTTACTGGAGGAGAAACGAGCCGCTCTCAACTCTCTCATTGAGCAGGTACCTCCAGAAATTACACACAAGCACATGACTATATGTCGTTTAGGTTTGTATGCTTTAAAAGTGTAATATGGTCTAACCTTTACACAAAACTGCGTTGATGTAAAACTAATGAATTGTAGTTGAAACACTCATTTTATTGGTAATAATGCCAATAACAGGCAATTCCAAAAAAGCTAAATGCTTCATCTTTACTCCTCACAGTATCAAAACAAAACAGTATGTTGAAGGCATTATATAATGTATAATTGTAGTGTATTTAGAGTTCAAACAACTTAATCCACCTTCTAGTAATTTATTTCAGTGCTTGTTTATGTAGTGTATCCTTTGTTTTATTTTGTCGTTGACCCACTCTTCCATTTTACACGATTATCTAAAGCTGATTTTTTTTTTTTTTTTTTTTTTTTTCAGGGATGGTTTTCTATATCCAAGGCCCGATATTCCATGGGAAACAAACAAGTCTCATCCCTTCAGTATGCCAGTGAGATTGAGCCATTGGTTTGTGTCAATGCTAGGTGAGGAATTGGTTAGATATTATTACCCCACGCTCCGGAGAGGAGGCAAGAGCTGTTGTTTTTGGTTGGGTTTGTTTGTTTGTCAGCGCTCTCGCAGTAAATGCAAAGACTTGATGAAATCAGCTGGATTAATGCCAAAATAAGTTACAATACATGTGAAGGGGAGGGTTTGTTGTGCCAGGCACCATTTGTTTGTGTTATTTTTGTTGAATTACTATCTGCTATATATGACAGTTGCTTTTCTCTGTGTTAATGAATTTGACTTGTGTGTTACAGACCACTAGATAATGGTGAGGTAAAGTTCAGCACAGAAAAGGTCGCCCAAAAGAGTGGTAATGTGTCTGGATCTAATGTGAGTTCTGTAGAAGATATTGGACCTCAGGAAACAGGTAGGTTTGTAATCCATTTGGTGATTAAATGAATGTTGTTGATAACACTAGAAAAACATTCTATGAACTTTTTCCTTCCATAGGTGTCAGGAGAAGAAACAAACCTAAAAAAGACTGCACAGAAATGGGGGGTAGTGGAAAAGAAGTCAGTGAAAAACCTGCAGAAGGTCCTCTACCAAGAAAAAGCAACCAGAATCCTCAGCAAGATCCACTTAAATGGTTTGGCATCCTGGTTCCACAGTCTCTTAAACAAGCACAATCATCATTTAAGCAAGGTATGATTTCAGTTGCTTTGAAATCAAGAAATCATCCTGACTACATATTTGCAGATTGTTGCTGAAGATGACACTGATTTTATTTTTAGAATTTACTGAACTGTATAAGAAAAATATGCAGCTAAGTGAGGATGGCCATTCCATTACAACAAACCTGTCCTTCCTAATTCATGAAGAGTTTCTGGGAAAACAATCATTAAAATGTTTATTGAGTTCAGTGAAATATTGAAATTTTTCCCTCAAAACGTTGTTGACATTCACAGCAAAATTCTATTATTAGTATGTGTGATGTAAGTCTCAGCAGTTGGTTATTTTCCACTGGACTGGATGGTGATTTTTATTGAACATCTAAGCAACCCTAAGGACAATTTTGTATATGGTTATTACTGAAATCAAATTGAAAAAAGTAACTGAATGAAATATTTCCACTTCATAAAATATCTGCACTCATTTTCAGCTTCTTCTTCAACCAAATGTTCATTCTGTGTATTTAACTATATTTTTATTATCACCTTGTACTCACTGGATCCTACTACATTATTTTTGCTGAATATAGATGGAGCTGAAAAAATCTAGAAAGTACTTGATACAAATAGGGGTTTGTGAGAATGGAATGACCTGAATATGTACATGGATTTTAAAATCAACACCTCAAATTTAAGTCTGATCTTGGTGTTTTACTACAGTGGTAAAGTTATAGATCATTGTAATAATTGTAGACTCAAGCCAATAGATAAAGTATCTACTACTTTACAGCTAATGTGTGCAATTCAGAAAGATGCAATGTGAGAAAACATCCTGCAATTACAGAACATGTTGGAAAATACAGGAATAATATGCAAGTATAGGAAATGGAACCACTTGAAAATACTGCGTTGAATAACTCTGTGGGTAACATTATCGCTTTATGAGCTATAATACAATGTTTTGTGTTATTCTAAAATAACTCAAATATAATTTTTGATTTGTACATGTCTCAGTCATAAGTAACACAATTTTTAATGTCATTGGCATCTTTTATATTAGGTGTAGGTTTGAACTGATACCACAGTCCTTGGTGTATTCATAGTATATTGTTGATTATCTCTCTCTCTCTCTCTTTTTTTTCCCCCCATATCACAGTAATAGAGCTGTCTGCTGAGATTGCATCCCTTCAGACTGCAGTTTTAAAAACCAGACAGGAGTTAAAGCAGAGCATGAAAGAGAAACAACTTCTTCAAGAGACGGCCCCAGCATGTCTTTCTGACACAGTGGTACACTGAAATGAAGTGTTGAGTCAAGCCTGGAAATGATGAGAGAGGAGCTTCCACCTGCAGAGAGCGAGGGATAAAAGTCAGCGGATTGTGCTTTGTGGGCCATCAAACTCTCAACAGTAATCCCGTTTGTGGATTTTCAAGTGAAGATCCCAGCTGCAGCAGCTCCCACATGATTAATTTGTAACAGATTAGGTTGAGTTGTGTTTTTGTGACTGATTAAATTGTGTTCCCTTTGAGGTGGGTGCTGCTTTGAGGCTACTCATACTTAATTAAATGCTGTAGATTTAATCTAAATATGATCAGAACTTGTACCGGTGTTTCTTTAACCTTATAAGAAATCTACTACGCAGTGTGTGTAGCTATTGTGTTTTGTATTATTGTGTGTTACAGAACTGAATGAAAGCCATGTTCCTATAAAATAAATAGCTTTTGCAATATGTATTTTTCATTTAGTTTGCAGCATAGTAATCTGACCTTTTTCGACATTACTGGAATTGAATTGCTACATCAGAGTAATACAGCTTCCGTCTATTCTTCAGACATGAGCATCCCGGTAATTGAAAACATTTGACCGAGCGCCACCACCCCCGGATCCGAGCATCTTGGCTGGGGACTGCCGAACATCACCGGGAGCAGTCGAAATAGGAAACGAAACTCCCGTTTATTGTGTGTACTTCCTGGTCCAATTATAATAGAGAGATTGAGCCTGCATGCCTCCATGAAACCGCGCTCTGCCTCCCCTTCGCTTTGCGTCCGACCGACGGATGGGAGCGCAGAAACAACGGATGTAGCCTCACTATTCTAGTATTGATGTTTCCAGACATCCGCAGCAGCCTCTGTAGCCGGATTGGGGCCGATTTCGGACGAGGAAGCGACGCTGAGTCCCGATTTGATTTCTATATTCTTTTGTCTGCGCAACTGGCAGCCGCGTTTTTGGATGTGCGATGAGGGATTAGTGAAGTAAACACGCCGGCCTGCGCTCATGATCAGAGGCGAGGTTAGATCGATCCTTCAGACTCAGATTGTCCTTGATCGCAAGTTGATTTTTACTTCGGAGCAGAGAAACTGTTGGCCCCAATGGCGTCAGTTTCGAAGGTGTCTATTTTGGATTACTTTAATATTGTCTTTGAAGGGGAGAATGGGAAAATTGAGTCCAACTGCAAGGCTTGTGGCACCAGGATCCAGGCGAAACGGAGTGTCACGTCCAACTTCGTAACGCATCTCAAGGTAAAAATGAAAAAAAGAACTACCTCTGATTACATTTGGCACTAATTCTCCATCCTCAGTCTCATATTTCTGTCAGCATCATCTGAAACACTTGAGCTTCTAGGTTCTTTTAATGAACAAACCAGACTACACATACAGTCTGTTGCTTTCAATGCAATGTGGAAATAACCTATGATCTTCTTCCAGATTTATTAGGATGTATACACCTGAGCAGCTGATGACATACAGTATACTACCTGTCAACCAATAACAATGCCATACCCCTTTCTGTCTGTGCAGCGAAAGCACCAGGCTATGTATGATGACTTTGTGAAAAGGAAGGATATGAAGAGAGAGGGTTACTCCTCTGGGTCTCTACACACTTTCACCACCAATGGAGGGAATAGCCGCTACTCTCTTCCCATCAGTACTGGAGTATCAGCAGCAGGAGGAGGAGGAGGAGTTGGTGGAATTGGAAGTCCTGAGGGAGGTGTAGGAGGAGGTTCAGGAGGAGCGGTGACTAAATTTGACAGGCACGATCCCCGTCAGGTGTGGCTTACAGTCTGTCATTCATGAGTCACAAATGACTGAGGTGCTACTGTGAAAACATTGTGATGGAATCTTCTGTCTCTGCAGGTTCTGATTTCTGAGGCTATAGCTAAGATGATTGTCCGTGATCTCCAGCCGGTGTCAATAGTGGACAATCAGGGCTTCAGAGAACTACTCCAGCTTCTTGAGCCACGTTATAGTCCAGAGCCGCAGCACTACATCCAGAGCCAGCTCCTTCCTGCCTATGCTTACCAGGCCCAACTGGCAACACGTCAAGCCCTGGCCTCAACGCACGCCCTCAGTCTCAGCTTGGATGTCTGGAGGGACGTGGCTGGGAGTGCTTCAGGGTAAGGAGGTATAATCAAAAACAACACCACATGCACTTGGCTTCATGTCCTCACTAATGTATCCTCTTGTTTCCTTTGTCATTATCTAGGTATCTTGGTGTCACCTGTCATTTTCTGACATCAGATTGGCAGATGCGTTCAGCCCTTCTGGCGTGCCTTCCTCTGCCTGTGGGGACCTCTGGGAGTCGAGTTCTTTCAGATTTTGATGAAGTATGTCACTCTCACGGTGTTTCAGGAAGAGCCTTCCGTGTTGTGGCTGACCCCCTCCTGGCCACAACAACAGTAAAGCCGTGTTGCCTTCCTGGTTTCTTGGTATCACCCGCTCTTGCAAATGGGCAAGATGAAGATGATGATGAAGAGGTGGACAATGGTCACATGCTGGAGGAGGGTATCCGGAACGGTCATGGTGATGGGGCAGATGAAGGAGAGTGGGAGGACTCGTGGGAGCAGGGGTTGGGTGTGTGTCGCGTCGACTGTTTTTCTCGCTCTCTTGAACAATGTGTCAGAGAAGGACTGCGCTCCTGCCCACAGTTGTCATCCACTCTGGCCAAAGCTGCCTGCTTCTACAACTACATCACGTCTGCTGTCCCAGCGGAGAAACTCAGCCAGGTGTTTGATGCTCCAGGGATGATGGTGGGTGGAGCAGGAAATATTCCCCATCCTGTTAAAGACTGGGCTGCACAGCTTAAGGTATGTTAAAAGACTTTCACTAGCTCTTGATCTGATATTATTGCACAGTTCTGGAAAAAACATTAAGACAAATTGCTTGATTATTTACTGTATCTGTTTGTATGAAATGAGCATTTGTTTTTGTAGAAACTACTGACAAGATTCTGTACTGCTTCCAAATAGAAATGTTTTCATTTTGAGGATTTGTTTGGAGAAAATGACATCTGGTCAAAATAACAATGAATGCAAAAGTGTTTTCAGACCCTGAAACTGCAGAGTGCAGAACATATTTTTATTAAATAACACAATGATGTTTGGAGGGATAAGTGATTTTCAGTCACGGCTGTCAGGCATCTGGTGATCCTCTCCACCCGTCTTTCACATTACTTTATGCCTCTGCTGGCACAGAAATGCAAGCAGCTCGGTTTGTTTGATGGCTTGTGACCATCCATCTTCCTCTTGATCATATTCCAGGTTTAAATGAGACTCATATTTGGAAAATCAGGAGTGGTCTCTTAATTTTTATTCCAGAGCAAGATAGATAGATAGATAGATAGATAGATAGATAGATTTTACCTTTAATCTTTATGAGGGGTACTCACGCCCATGTCCAGAGGTTCTGAGGTCTGCAAAGAAAGGAGGATGATGATGGTCCTCACAATCAGTGCTGCTTTGTAAAAGTATTTAAATGGGATTGAAAAAAAAACAGTACGTTAAAATAGTAATAATGCTATTGTATGCATTTTCAATCCCATTAGCATGCTATTTATGTTGTTTGTCCTACTATGTGAGTTGATCCTGACATTCTCTCTCTAGGAACATTGTAATTTGCATGTTTATTGTTACATACATGTTCATTCAGTGTTAGTTGTTTTAATTCTGCCATCTGCAGATACTTCGACGACTGGTGGATTCAGTGGAGTTCTTGGAGGAGATGAGTGGCCCAGGAGAACTAGCACTAGGTAGTTCAGAGAGAGTCCTGCTGAGGGAGGTCACCGACACTCTGGAGCCCTTCACTGAGGCCTGGGACATGGTGCACGGGGACAGGCCGGCAGACACACAGGCAGACAGACATGTGTCCATCAGTCTTGCTATGCCATGTGTTTTGGGCCTACGGAAGCATCTCTCTGAGACCTCAGCTGCCCACTGCCCCACCCTCCTGGTGGGCCTCAGCCAAGCTGTGGAGCGTCTTCTGACCCCTATCCTGGAGGACCCGCTCTACATCACTGCTACCACCCTGGACCCCCAGTTCAAGCTGACATGGAGTAGCAACCCCGACTGGCACAGACAAGTTGTCATAGAGGAGTTAACCAAACATTCCTCATCCTCCAGCCCCTTAGACCCCAACACAGACCTTCATCCCCAATCCCATACTCCTCCTGCTCCAGCTCCATCTCCAGTTTCCTCACTTTCACGACCCTGCAAATTGTTCTCCTTCATCAAACAGAGACCCATGACACAGGCCAAGAGCCTAGAGCAGGAGCTGGCTGTGTACCTCCGTGAGGAACCCACAGACGAGGAGGCGTTGCATTACTGGCGCCGTAAGGCAATTGACTTTCCTCAACTTGCTCAGATGGCCAAGAAAGCGTTCACCATACCTGCCTGTGGCACTGTGGTTGAAAGAATTTTCACTACAGCTGGTTGCTGTCTCCGACCAGAGAGAGGTCGCATCTTACCAAAGAACCTGGAAACACTAATCTACCTCAAAGCTAACTACAGATTATTGTGGACTTAACTGGCCACAAGTTTCATAGCAGAAAGCTTTATACTTATAGAACATTGATTCTTGGATACTAACCTCTTACATGAAGCTGAGCTTGCAACATAACCTAGCCCTCATACTGAGCATCAATCACTGAAATGGAAAGATTTACCCAAAGTTCACAGCTGAGGCCCAGTTTTATATTTCAAATGTTTTTTCAGAGTCCAGTAGGTGTGGATTGTTGACTGTTTACCATGTAGCCTGCATACTGACATGCTGTGGACCAAGGAGACTACAAGCAGATCAATACTAAAACCTTCACTTTGACATTATTTTTCCTGATCAGGGTCTCCAGACAACCACAAGACCACAAGCCCCCACACGCTGTCCCCCCTTCCTCAAAGACATTTTGTGTCTCTGCCAACATTTATCCCATGGGCATACCAACAGTAAACAAATGGTCACTTACTGCAAACTGTAGCATATGATTTCATTTCACTGATATAAGATAACCTTAAACGTTGTGATTTATTCGTTTAATAGAGTTGACTGAAAAATGTAACCTGGCCTCTAAACAGCATAACCGTGCATCAATCACATTCTTTTTCTCTCTGTATGTATGCCTTATCACTGACACATCGTAATAAATAAGTTTCACTTTTCAGTGTGAGAAGTGTGTGAAGTTTGCAAATGTGGGTTCAGTCAAGCAAGTGTGAACTTCAGACAGTATTTTCTTCTCCTGGAGAAGGACACGATGGTGCAAAAAGAGCTCAGTTGTTTGCAGTACATGTAGATAGAAAATGCCCAGGCAAACAAAGAACCGATTTAAATAAACTGACAACTCACACTCAGCTTAACACAACATCCTGTAAAAACAGATAAGACAAAACACCAGTAAGTACAGAACCTCCTAATGTTGTGTGTACATCCAATGTATACAGCACCGTTTTTCTAAACTAAAGACAGTCCATATCAGTTGATTTCTAAATTAAGTTGAGGTGTTTGTATTTGCATGTTTGTACTCTATTTTTAGTTAGGTCATGTTGTTTCTTTTTATTATTTTCCATTGCTGTATGCTGAGCATATGTTGTCAAATCGATGAAGCTTTTTCCTCATATTTTGTATGTTACCATGTGTTCTGAACATATTTTTTTCAGTTGCAGTACAGCACTGGAAAGTTGTAGCACTTTTTTTTTTTTTTTTTTTTACCTTAACTCATTTACATTTTCCTCTGCCGGTCCTTAAAAATTCCACAGTGCCCTGTCAAGCTGGGGGTCACTTGCATTTCATTTTCATTATCAGTAATTTTTCCTTTTTCATTTAATGTCCAATTCTACTTCTGAACTTTAAATTAATTGAAATGGGTTTGACCCTTCCTGTGGCCCACAAACCTTGCGGTGGATGTGTTTATGAGGCACACCAGAAGCCTTTGCCTCATCTGGCCTCACTGCAATGTTGAAACCACTGTGCAGGACATTACATCGAATGAGAAACCGGTAATGCTGCTGTGTGTTTGTTTTTATATCACTCTGGGCTGGGCCAGTGGGGAGGCAAGTAATTCCATTACAGTTAAATTTGAGTCAGCAGGCAGCTCTCAAATACTACACTATATTTTCCCCACAAAGCCTCAACACTCCCAAAACCTTATCCCCATGTACTGCAAACTCCAGGAGTTGAAAATACTGTAATAGCATGAAACTGTAGCTACTGCTAATACTGAAGTTCTTTTATCCTAAATCTGAAGGTATAAACTGCTTTGTTAAGTGTTTTGTTATGAATACAAATCAGCGAGACAATGGCATCAATCAATTGTAAAATGACTGGTTGAGAACAATTGCAATATATCTGATTATAATAACTGTCATAAGGATAACATCTCATTTTCACCAACTGCAGTACAGCTTACGTCTCAGTGTTGCTGTTTTTGTTGTTGATGAAAACCACTTCAGAAGAAGTGCTGTAATCTGTCTGAGACACAATGAGATTTCCCTCATAGATCATAATTATCAAAGATTGCTGTGATCTTAATGATTATCACCCCAGGATGTCTCTGTGGATTTAGATGTTCTGCGTGATATCTGTGTGAATGTGCCGGCGTGTTTATCTTTGAAAAGTGTGTTTTTGTTCATTCCAGTGGATGTGTTGTTGTTTGTGAGTGTGTGGGGCAGCTGGAAACCTCTCTCTCTTCCTCTCTCTCTCCATCCCCCGGCTGTGACAGCTCATCCATTTGAGTTAGACGAGCAGACCGGGCTGTGGTCCTATTGGTAATTGCCTCTGAAATGAATTACGTGGCAGAGTGAGACTGAGGGAGGGGAGGAAATTGTAATTGAACTGCCCCCTCCCTCCCGCCCTCTCTCTTATGCCTCAAGTTATTACATCTGCAGTGCAGAAAGCCATTTTCTGTCTGTACATAGACACACATGCACACACAAGTACACACACTCTTACAAAACCAATTTTTCCCTCCCCCACACAATGGCCTCAGCAGAGGACCATATTGATGCAGGGTGATTTCATAGATTGATTGTTCACGGGCACCTGCACACTGGGCCACACTACACTCTTATTCATAGCATGGAGACGAATACTCCGCTCATTTGTTTGCAACTTCCCCTATTTGGGAAGCTCTTTAGCCGGCCTCTGTGTACTTCTGGGGCATTGGAACTGGCACTAACAAAAGTGGTGTTCGGTATCAAGGGAGCCCTGGTTACCCTGACACACAGACACACACAGACCCAAGCATCGTTATTAATAACCTGCCTGTTGCTGGCCTGTTGACATTCATAAAGCCTGATGGATTGAAGAGAAACCATATCAGTGATTTTGTTTGCACAGTTTGTTGCACACTAAAGTTTCCTTTCTTAATTTAGTTGCTCTATAAAATTTGGAAGAGACCCTCTTCATCATGCAACACATGGGCCCTCAGAGTTCTGCATTGGCATTTTGATAGGCCAAGCATGGAAAGAGGGGTTGAGATTTAACTGAGTCACATATCCCTGCCCCGGTCAGTCATGCACATGTTTTGACTCCAACTATAGAACACAATAGGATCTATTTCTGTAAATGCACTAGGGTTATCACTCCACTTAGCCTCACCCCTCACCCTCTCTTTCCCTCCCTCTCTTTATCTGACACTCTCACACAAGTCGCAGAAAGCCATGGCTGACAGAAACAGCCGCTTCGGCGTCAAAAGGAAAGAGAAGAAGGTGGAAAACAAAGCCAGTGATGAGAAGGACAAAGAGAAGGAGAAAGTAAAGGAGAAAGCAGTGAAAAAGCCTGACAAAGTTGTGAAAAAGACAGAGAAGGCCCCGGAGCCACCCAAGACAGATGAAGAGAAGAGGAATGGGGAAGGTGGAGAAGCAGCTGGAGCAGAGGCAAAGAACAGTGAGGAAAATGGAGAGTTTCAGCCCATAGAACTGCCACCGTTTGAGATCATCACAGGGTGGGTAAGATTAAAAAACAACAGACTGAACTGAGGATTTCACATTTACTGGCTGTTTACTCATTTGTTTTTCTGTATTTCATCCTATTCCCAATGCATACTTGATTTCACAGAGGAAATACTAATGACTCGCACCTGCCATCTGTACTAACACACTGGTAAGAATAGGGATGAGTCACAGAATCAACACACACTGGCCCTGATATATCACTCCTTACAGCATCTGTTCTCCACTATCTGTCCTTTGATTATTGGTTGTTTGATTAAAAAAAAAGAAAAGAAAAGAAAAAAAAAAAAGCTATGAGACATCTATTTGTGCCTGTCTGTTCATAGATTATGGGGTGGTCTGAAAGCCAAAAATATACGTAGAATCTCAAACACAGAGAGCTTCATTGATATTCTCTAAACTCTGTCACTGCTGTTTATATCAAGGACGGACTATCTTCAACTCTTTTATTTGTCCTTTTTATTGTGTCTGGGATGGTTGATGTATCTGGATGGTTGACAAATTCATCACAAAGTGAGTGACTCATGCTCGCAGCGTTATGAGGAAATGAATGCCATCTCACTTTGATTGGCATTTCCATCATGCATCAAAGGTGACAGATGAAGGCTCTATTAACAGATACATCAACTGATTGTTTGAGGTTTCTTTCTGTCACACTGATATAACCGTTATAGTAGAAAAAAAAAAAATCACGTTAATGAGGATTATAGGTAAGAGTTGTCATTTGGCATTTGTTGGAAAGATGTAATAAAAAAAAATGTCACTTTCACCCTCCACCAGGGAACAGATGAGCCTGTTCTACTTCAAGTTTCAGTTCAGGAACGTGGAGTATTCATCAGGGAGGAACAAGACCCTACTGTGTTTCAGAGTGGATACAGCAGGAGGCAGCACAGAGCCTCTGAAAGGTTATATGGAGGATGAACATGCCACCGCACACGCTGAGGAGGCCTTCTTTCAGCAGGTAATGCACACTCATATCAGCTGTTGTAACCATTATCCTACGAATATGTGAACCCAAGGGACGGACTTATTACTGTTTGCTTAACCCTTTATAGGCCACTCATAGCTATACCAGTACTCTGAAATTGAACATCTCAAACATAGTGTGTTATTGGAGGACCTAACAAGACATTATTACTTTTGTAAAATAAAAAAATATAATTATCATGTAGAAAATCAAGGTCATTAAAATTACCATATTCAGTTCCTTACCCGCAAGTGACAAAAAACAAAACAAACAAAAAACACACACACACACACAAAAAATTCAGTAAATCTAAAAAAAAATACAGGAAAAACATATGTAAGGTAAAAGGAACATGTATTTTAGAACATTAGCCTGTCAACATACACATTATTAGTACTAGTGCTGTCAAACGATTACAATTTTTAGTCTGATTAATCACAGGGTTGCTGTGGATTCATTTCGATTAATCACAATTAACTATCATTTATTTTCAATCTACATTAATAGCGTTTCATTTTGCATGAACAAACAGACTCAAGATTAGATTAGAAGCCTTTATTGTCATTGCACAATATTTCAGAGCAACGAAATTTGAGTTTGTGTTACAACCAACCAAGATCATAGACACAAGACATAAACATGGGGGTACAGGTACAGTTGTAACTTTGCAGATAGGAAAAGGGAGGGATATCAGGATTCGAGGTGAGAAAAAAAACAAATCTCAACCTGTAGTCGTAGTCTACGTGTTGTAATTTGTGAAAAAAAAACCCAAAAAAACAGCCTCTGCAAAAGCCCAAAAAACAAAAAGACAAACAGTTACACATGAGACTTAGCACATGGTGATCAGGGTGTGGGGGCAGGATGACCCCCAAGGTCAGGAGACACAGAAAAGAAGAAGAAAGAAAGAAGGGAATATATAAATGCACTTAACGTGTTTGTTGCAAGCTGGGCGATGCATTACCTGAAGTGCTAGCAGAAGATTTGGACTAATGTATGCTTTGCGTTAATATGGTGTTTGAAGCTGGAAGTGCTTTGGGGAAAAGGAAAAGTCCTTCCTGCAGTGTCAGTAATACTTTATGTCAGTCGACTGTTCCATCTTGGGGTTTTTTTGTCCTCATATTTCCATCCAGAGGACATGTTGTTTAGTGTCTTCCATCTTTATGGGCTGGTTCTGCTGCCTGTCACTACCAGATCAACTGCCCATTTGCATGTTTATAACAGTAACTCCACTCAGACAAACTGCCCAAAATGTGTTGCCAGAGACATTCAGTCACTCTGTGCTGCAGATGGGTTAATTACGTCAAAATTTTTAATCAGGTTAATTATGATGATGGATTAATGTGCGTTAATTTGGACAGCCCTAATTAGTACCATTACTTCACGGTACCTAACAAAGCAGGTCCACTCACTTTTTATGCAGAGGTGGACCTTACAGACCCTGCAGAACACATTTGACCTGACATTGCTGCCTCACTGTAACTGTAATTCAGGGGTGTCAAACATACAGCCTGGGGGCCAAAACCGGCCCGCCAAAGGTTCCAACATGGCCCGCAGGATGAATTTACAAAATTAAGAAATTGCACTGAAGACATTAGATATTGCAATTTGTCAAGTGTCAAATTGCATTACGAAAAGATTTACATTTAGAAATTATTGTCACAATAAAATGTGAATATCCTAAACAATTATGAACAACTTGAACATTTTTAAGAAAAAAAAAAGTCACAAATTTTAACAAAATAATAGATTCACGGTGATCTGTCCATTGTGTTACTAATAAGCTGAGACATAATATTGTTGAAACTTTACTTATTTTTCTTAAGAAATGTCAGATTGTGCATGGTAGTTCAGGTTATTCATATTTTCACATGAAAAAAAAAAGCGAAAAATTTTGATTATTATGTAAAAGTTATTATGTCTAGCATTTTACTGGTCTCCCCATGACCCTAGTGAGGGTAAAATGGGTTCAGAAAAGGAATGAATAAATTAATTTTACTTGAGATCACATTGGGCTGAATGTGGGAGTCAGGGTCTGCTCAAGGTTTCTGCCTGTTAAAAGGAAGTTTTTCCTCGCCACTGTCACCACTTTCAAGTGTTTGCTCCTGGAGGATTCTGTTGGGTTTCTGTAAATTGGCTTCTGAGTCTGGTTTCCACCAGCTCTATTGGTAAAGTCTCATGAGATAACTTAGTTATGATTTGGCGCTATTTAAAAAAATGGATTGGATTTGAATGCGGCCCCTGAACGAAAATGAGTTTGACACCCCTGCTCTAATGTATGGGGAAATGACCAAAAATAGTCACTTGCCCGATAAATGGTTAAGAGCACCCCCTCCTCTCTGTTTCTTCATCCAACCCCATTATGACCTTCCAGGTGCTCCCTAATTCCAACTCTTCCCAGGAGTATGATGTCACATGGTACGTATCATCCAGTCCTTGTGTCGCCTGTGCGGCCAAATTGGCCAACATCCTCCACCAGCGCAAAAAACTTCGTCTCAGCATATTCTGCTCTCGGCTCTTCGAGTGGGAGCAGCCAGAGATAGTGGAAGGGCTCAAAGCTCTGGTGAATGCCGGCTGTAAACTGCGGATGATGAAGCCAACTGACTTCCAGCATGTTTGGGAGACGTACGTGGACAAGGAAGACCAGAGTTTCATACCTTGGGAGGATTGTCAGGAAAACTATGAGTACTATATGGAGAAGCTGGCTGATATCCTCAAGTAGATGTGAGTCCTACAAATCAAGATGAGTGGTGTCGATATCTTTTTCTAAATACTTATACTCTTTTGCTCGTATCATATTTCTGTTCCAGGTTATGGAGATGAACTGCTCAGCGACTGAACTACTACTTACATGTTTGTTCCAACTACATCTGCAGATGAAATACTCATGGCAACATTTTTTTTTTATTCATCTTAGAAAGATACAGTATGCTTTGATGACATTTTATAGCATTATTCATTTAAATATAATATAAAATACAGTACCTGGTTTTCTTTACAAGAATAAAGCAATAATAAACACTGCTGAACTGTTTTTGGGAAAAAATTGGAGAGGCTACCATATCTGCTGACATCTGGTGTCTGTTTTAAGAACTGAAACTCTGATTGATGATCACATATTTACAGCATGTACAAAGATCTGAATATACAGTATATGACTCGCATAAATATTGCTTTATATTTTACTGATCCCTGTCACACTCAATTTAACTATAAAAAATATGAATAAAGACAAGCATTTTTCAATACTATTAACAACCAAGAACTGTTCAGTGCAACATAAATAAGAACAGTTTTCTGGCAGCGTTGGTCAGTCTGTACATCTAACTTTTGGTTCAGTGACTTTTATAAACATTCAACTTTTCATCACCAATTTCCACTTGTTCAGAGAGTTTTTTTTCCTTTTTGTTTAATGGGTCAGACCGTTTTAGAAGTCAGAACTGAACCCAAATCTGTCCTAGCTCCACCGTTAACCTAAAAACATATTTATATAGGACATCTGATGCTCATGAAGTAAAAATAAGCTGAAAATCTGACAATATGGGGACGAGCTGAAGCCCCGGGAGCCATGATGCTTTTTTTTTTTTTTTTTTTTTTTTTTTAAAGTGGCAACAACATGGCCTTTCCTGTTTTGGCACATTCACTTGCCTCCCTAGTGATAAAACAACGTCAAGTTATTTTTCTCAAACTGTGCAGAATTTGTAGAAAATCTTCGTTTTTCTACTGAAGTAAATGTACATTCTATCTTATGTACCGTTTGTTGAACTGATGCAACATTTTCAGTAAGTCATTGTTTAAAGGAAACCATCCCTCCGTTGCTTTCTGTTGTGTCATTGCTCTCAGATGGCTCGGCTAGAAAAAAAAAGAGAAGTAGAAAAATAAATTAATAATTAACCCATAAAGATCCGGTGCTACTTTTGTAGAAGTTCCCACATAAAACTTTCTCTCCATTTAACCTTTCTTGAGTGATTTATCACCATTTATTGTATAATTATTCTCTGTATTTTGAGTTGTTTGTAGAGTAAATCATGTATTTTTCTATCTTTACTTCAATAATCATGTAGTTGTTCATAAAAGCTTGAAGTAAATTCAAAAGTTATTACATTAAAAACAGACAAAACTGATGAAAAAGTGACTTTTTCTGTAAAATGTGTCATTAACTGAACATAAACCAAGTGTCTCCATCTGCTGTCATGTATTAAACTCTATGGGTTTTACTGGTGAATAAACATTGTAGAAGATGATAATGTTTCCAGATTCACTACAGAGTCTCTGAACATCTAAATGGGTCATATATGACCACCATGAAACTACATTTTACACCAATTATTTACATGTATTGATGGGATTAGCGGATAAACAGGTATTAAACAGTTTCGATCAGTAGATGCTTTCAGTTGCCAGTGGCTGTTTGGGTCTTTATGGGTTAAATCTGCTATTGCCATAAAGAAGGTAATGCAGTTTTGCAGAGTACAAATGCCTTTGAGTTACCTTCGTTCACTGTGGACAGCGGTGTTGATTCAGTGCAAACTGTACCGTTTTCCTGTTGTTCTGCAGGTAAGTTACAAAAAAAAAACAAGATGAATAGTCTGTGGCTTCACCAGGGAAATAATTACAGAACGTATATAGTAACTGCACTTTCCATGTGCTTTACTTATTGCTGAGGGGATTTTTTGTGTTTGTTTGTTTGTTTTTTACCTTTTGACAAGTCCTTTATATCTGCATCAGTGATGTATTCAACCAGTGGACATGGTGCATCTGCAGAACGGAGGAAACAACAGAAGTGATGGCAACTAACAAACATCTGTGATCACAACTTGCACATGTTCGTACTTAGTTTCAATAATGGTGCATTTACAAATAGGTTAGAAAAGAATAAGTACTAAAGCAGAACATGAGGAAATAGCTACTGAAACTACCAGCAGTGGGGGCTGGGAACTTACCACCGCGTTCCTTCAGTTCAGCCATGGTGAGGAACAGATTGGCCTCTTCTGGTTTCTCTACATCTTCATCTACAAAATTAGATCATTCGTTAGATTGTAGGTCACCTCACCGCAGCAAAAAACACAGCCGTTATTATACTACATTATAATTTTATTTTTGTCACTACTGATTACCCTTGTTCTGACTGTAATATTAGAGTTTTATGTGTAAGGTTTTCTGCTGAATCAACTGTTTTTATGATCATTATTTTTCATAATATTGCAAAAGAAGCCTTCACCTCAGTATCCAGATCAAATAGAGGTTATATATATTGCACATGTTGGACAGTGCTGATCTGTTACATTCCTAATTTCAAGACAATCCCTTTATTAAGGAAAGGCTTAATATGCAAAAGAAGTGACACCTGGTTTCCGTGTGAATTTGAGGAAAATGCAGCCGATAAAAACAGCCACCAGGCCAAAGGCGGCACATCCAGCGATGGACAGAAGAACTCTTCTCTTCATCACTAAAGTAAAAAAAAAAAAAGACAGAATTAAAGTGAGACGGAACATTTGTAGAGTTAGAGCTGCAAACGTCCAAACCCCAGGTGTTCTCACAGAGGCCGCTGGTTTTAAAGGAGTCGCTCTTCTTAGAGTAGTCTGGTCTGCCGTTGCGGACGCCCTGGCAGACGTACAGGCTCTGGTCTGGGTCATTGTGGGGTGTGACTGAATGTCTTTCAGAGTGGGGTGGGGAGATTTTCTCATCCTGTTTGAACCTGTGTGTGGTATTTTTGAGAAATGAAAGAGAGAATATCAGTTACTACAGCTGAAATATTAAGTATTATTACCTCCACCAAGGACTACTGTGCGTTTATTTGTTTGTTTGTTACCATCCATCCAACTTTGTTTGTTAGCAACATAACTCAAAAGGTTGTGGGTGGATTGTCATGAAATTTTCAGGAACTGTTGGAAATGGCACAAGGAAGAACT
>JAQQZY010000027.1:19482597-19494307 GCA_030068375.1 Ostorhinchus rueppellii | reverse complement strand
AAGAGAAGAGAAGAGAAGAGAAGAGAAGAGAAGAGAAGAGAAGAGAAGAGAAGAGAAGAGAAGAGAAGAGAAGAGAGGGTTTAATAAAGTGCTGGTCATATCAAGGGAGAAAGTCTTGTCAAAGTGTCAAAAGAGAGGGAAGCATTGCTTTGCAGACAAATATTCACTCACATTCCCACAGAAATACACAGAAAACCATGAACTGTAGCTACCTGAGGCTGCATGCCATTCAGACTCACCGAGGAATAGCTTGATGAGGCATTGGATGCCAAGGACAGAACAGAACCGTGAACTGAGGAGACAGTAAGAAACAACAACACAAATCCGTGAGAGACAGAATGAGGAGGTGAGATTTAAACAGCACACACTGGAACTGAAAAACATTTTTTATTTTATTTTTTTTTTCTACTTCCCTATCCTAATATTTTAGCTGTTTTATTTGAACAGATACTTTTTTATATAGTCTTTGACACTTTGCATTGTTCATTTAAAGCTACAGGAGGTAGAATTGAGGCCATAAAACACTTAACATCTGCTCTGGCCTGAGCAAAATATTAAAAATAGATGGATGACCTGACACCAATTGATGCTACTATGATATTTTCTACAGCTTGCAAACAGGGCTAGGTGATGGTGCAGGAGTCTTGATTGCGTATAAAACCGATTGATTTACAATATACTGAAAGGTAGTGGAAGAATCAGAATCAGAGTAGACTTAGTTGTGTGTGAACCAGACCAGAATACTTCGAATTCACAGAATAAGAACATAAATAAATGCAGTTATAAAAGACAGAAGAAAATCTGAAAGTATAAAGGAGACAAGGTGCAAAGAGGAAAAAAACAAGGTGTATTTTACTGATCTTATAGCATTGTAAATGTAATATAGTACATATACACTTATAGACTTAAATACACTTGTATAATACAGTATAATTGTGGAATTTCTGTCCAACCACACCCAAAAAAGGATTGCACACAGTATGACTCAGAGGTCTCACCCTCATCGCTGTCCTTGTCTCTAAATGATCCAGATCGGACCATTCCCATGCTGCGGGGACGTTCAGCCAGAGACAGAGTGCTGCCCAGTGGAGACGCCCCATATAACTCCATAGAGGCATCGTGTGTGGGGATACTGTTGGATCGAGTCATCCGAGGAGGTCCGCCAACAGGGCTCGGAACTAGAACGAGAAAACAGCCACAGATGAGAAGAAACTCAAGTAAAGGGTAGATGAATTAAAAAGCGAGTGGGTTCTGGTTCTGTACTGACCCATGCTGGTCTTTGAGGTACGGGGCAGGGACGTGGGGGAAGACAGAAGTGGAAGAGTTAAAGAGTCGGTCATGCTGAGGATGGTGTGAGAGTGCCTCCTCTCTCCTTTCTCCTTTCCTTCATCCTCAGGTTGGGAAGCACCATTGAAACTGTACAGATAAAGGAGAGACAGAGCATCTACGTATTAGAAAAAAACAGAGTACTTTAGGATTTACACATTTTTAACTGATTTAAAGGGCTCGTGTTTTGCTAAACCCACTTTTATTAGTCTGTGGTTCATTTATTTGTGTATTTGGACCCTAATAGTTCATAAAGTTTGAATTAGAACCCTCCAGGTGCTGCAAAGCTATCTTTATATTCATTTTGGCAAAAATCTAATGGATTTCTACAATTTGTTTTAATTCCTGCTTAATTTGTTGCTTCTATAATTAGTTACGTCACAACATTTACACATACAAGGTCAAGACTTCAGACGAACATTTCTCAGAGTACGCCATAATTGTTTATCAGCAGTGGTTGTAGTCCATACTGAAAATATGTCCAAATTTCAAGCCGACTACCTAAAATGTCCAGTTGTTGGTTGTATTAATGAACACCAGTGGCTCATTTGCATTTAAAGGGCCAGCGCTCAAAATGACCTTTCTGGTGTCATTACTCAGAAATAGGGTTGAAGATGGACCTGTGGAGTTGAATTAATGAAGAATTCAGACCCAAGCAGAGCATTTACAGTTTATGTAGACCACAGGGAAATGTTTGAAAATGCATAATTCTATGAAAAACAAAAAACAAAAAAAACTATTAACTGCATTGGTTCATCATAAACTTGAAGTTTTTGCTTCATATCGGGCAAAATGGGTCCAATTTATGATAATCCAGAAGTCTGATTTGAATTCATGCAAATGAATATTTGTTGCTATGTGATCACTCCCAAATATGTTTTTGTATGTTTATTTTCTTCTATGTCAATGTAAAATTATTTAAAATGCAATAAATAAATGATTATTTAAAAACAAAAAAAAAAAGCAAAATATCACTCCTTTAATGTATAGTATATTTATTCATTAATTTCCCTCTGGGATTAATAAAGTATTCTGATTCTGATATACAGTGAAATTATGATATGCAATAATATTTATTTACTTCTAACTTATTAATTGAAATTATAACTTTTTAACTGATCGACTGCAAAAATCTCCTGTACCCTTTGTGTGTTTTATATGTATTTATGAATGGTTTTTTTACAGTATGTTTTAAGGAAGTGCACCCAAATTTCAGTTTCTAATTCTTATTCTTATATATCAAGCATTTATTATAAAGAGTCTCTTGGGATTACTTTATAGCTTGACCTCCTCTCCTCACAACCCAGCGCAGTTTATTAGACTGAAACACTTGCTTAGTCATTATTTAAGTCATTAAATTTAATCAGTGCACTTTGCTTCACCTTCCCCATGGACAAAAAGCTCTGTCTTTCATTTTAATACAAAGACGACTAAAATGCGCTGCTAGTGCACAGTGAGGTACAATTTTAAGGGGATTAAGGGGGGAAAAAAAGTGATGGAAATGATGTCTAATGGTCCTGTGGGCAGGATTAAGGGAATCTGTCATTCACAGTGGATTTTATCAATGGGAGCTCTGTATGTGTGCAATTAAAAGCCATCAACTTTGAATGCTTGACAGGCTGGTACATAGGAGTGTGTGTACGTACAGCTGTATCTGTGTATCCACTTACCTTAAACCTTTTTTCGGCAGTGTGTTTCTGTCTCTCTGAGAGCTGTGGAGATTAAACAATGTCATTACTTAACCACTGGCACAAGGACTTATTAAACTCTCAGAAACAGGCAGCAGGCACAAAGAAGCACAGTAAGACTGGCAGATAGCGGGTGCCAGCCAGTAATTATGACTTCAGTCTTTGATAATAGGCCTGTAGTAATAATAGCTTAACAACTCTCCAGTTTGTGCATGTGTGTATGGGAGTGTGTGCATGTGGGCGCTTTAACTCGCAACAAATGCATCACCAAATATGTATCTTTAATAACGTCTTCCACTTACTGCAAACATTAGCCATGCAGATGCAGAAAAATACTGTAGAGTAAAATATACCTATTAAAATACTGCTGAGGAAAGCTTTCTTTTAAATGTCTATGTATACATAAGCACTGGTGGTTTTTGTCTTTTTTTCTATACATTGTTATTAGATTTTTAGGCTAATGTGCTTTTTGTGCACATTTATCAGGTATCTTTTGTTGTAAAATGCCACATGAACTACCTGTACACATAATAAATGGAGGGAAGTGCATGAGCAGAACAAAGTGAATATTACATCAAAGCAGCCACATGACTTCTCCTGTCAGCCACAAACAATAAGTGATGTTCCTATGATGACCAGTAGGTGGAGCTAAATAGTAATATTCCTAAAGGACAAAGAACAAAAGAACTGTTTTGCATGTGTCTGTCAATACCATGCAAAAGTCTGTCAACATTAGGTTTGCTGGTTTAGTAAAGCTATAATGACAACACAAATATTGCAAATATTTAAATAATGTATATGTGCATACAGAAAAAAATCAATTAAATAGCAGCTATTCTTCACTCTGAAATTTTCTCCCTGTGTTGTACACTTTGTTTTCTGCATTTTGCTGCTGTAAACACCACAATTTCCCCATAGTCCCCATAGATTAACCCATAAAGATCCAGTGATACTTTTGTGGCACTTCCCACATTAGGTTTTCTCTCTATTTTAACCTTCTTTCAGTGATTTAGCACCATTTATTATAATAACATCCACTGCATTTTATGTTTATTCGGTTAACTTCATGTATTATCATATATTTAATTAATTGATCATGTAGATATGTAGAAAAAATATGTGATCATGTAGAAAAAATAACTCTTTCAGTAAAATCTATCATTAATTGAACATAAATCCAGTCCATTCACTGTCATTGATCAAACTTCACGAGTTTTACCGTCGAGTCAATGTTGTAGAAGATGACTGTGTTTCGAAGTTCACTACACTCTGAACGTCCAAATGGGTCATATCTGATGACCATGAAAAGATGACAAACTGTATTCTGCATTATTTACATGGACTGAAAGGATTAGTGGATCAACAGGTATTAGACATTTTAGATCAGTAGATGCTGGTGATGGTGGTTGTTTGGGTCTTTATGGGTTAATAAAGTTATATTTTATCTTAAATGCATTTCTCAGTCTCTATTAAGATATAATCTGGACATATGTGAAGTATATAAAGCAGTAAAAACTAATGATTCACGGAAGAAAAAAGATCTATAAACCAAAATGGAAGTATTTAGTGTGACCTCCCTTTGTATTTTACATCCCTTTAACTCTTTTGTTCAGACAATATCAGATTTATTGTATCATTTTTCTGATTTTTTACACAAGGTTTCATTCAACACAGATATTTCTGTTTGTGCTGCTTCTTGTCATGGAGCCAGAGGTCACACTAAATAGTGACTTTAACCTTTAAAAGCTATTTTTATTCTGTTTTTTTTTTTGTGTGTGTGTCTTTTAACACCGTGCACATCATTCTGGTACTTTTTTGTTATATCTGCAGAAAAGAGGAAGCAAAATAAATACAGTTGCAGAAAAAATTATTAGACCACCCTTGTTTTCTTCATTTTCTTGTTCATTTTAATGCCTGGTGCAACTAAAGGTACATTTATTTTGGAAAATATAATGATAACAACAAAAATAGCTCATAAGAGTTTAATTTCAGAGCTGCTATCTATCCATTTTCCTTGATTTCTTGACAATAACCAAATTCATTTCAGTTCTTACATCCATATCTGTGGAATTCTACTGACAAAAACGGTGCTATTAGGAATTCCATGTTTTCTTTTCTATCTGTTTTTGTTACATGATACACACAGGAGTAAGTACTTGATTACATAACTATTGTTTTTGATGACTTTTGATGGTCTAATATTTTTTTCCACGATTGTATGTATGCTCATGTCAACAAAGTTAAAGATAGTCTAAGACTTTTTTCACAGTACTCCATACCAGTGTGGCTCCTTTTACAATATATGGTCAACATAAACCTAAAACTACAAACCCACCTGTCTGGCAGCGTCATAGAGACTTTACTTCCAGAGCTCCAGCTGGTAGGAGGGCCCCTGTCCTCTTGTCTGTCTTTGTTTCGTGACTCTAAAGTGGTGTAGCCTCTCACCAGACTCTCCCTCTCCTTCTCCCTCTGGGGCTCTGGGGCCAGGCTCATCTGGAGTGGCAGGGACTCTAAGCTCCGATGCAGCCCAGACATTCGAGGGTAAAGCAGGGGAGAGGTGCTCCCAGAGCTCCTTTCAACCCCGAGGGAAGAAACCTGCCTGGGCCCTAATCCTATTCCTGAGCTTGAGAAACAGGATGACGTGTTGACGTTGAGCAAAGGTGCGGGGCTTGGGGTCAGACAGGAGCTTGAAGAGCTGCCTGAGGAGCTCGCAAGGTCCTGGAGCTTGGAATATGGAGGGATCTTTGGAGGCAGGGAGTCTTGTACGCCAATTTCCAGGCTGTTGGAGTTAAGTTTATCAAGCTGGGCCATTGATGGAGGCTTTGCCAGGCTTCGCATCCCAGATAATCTAAAGAGAATATGAAAAAACTGAGTCATATGTATGGTAACACAGTAATAGGACAACATTGTGTAGTGAGGAAAGATTTATTGGTAAATACATTTGTAGCATATTAGCTCTTCATTACACAACTTCATTATTTAGCATCAGTAAATGGTAATTTGATGTTTATTGATAGAAAAGAGTTAAAATTTTAGAAGTTATCCCTAATAATTTGTGTGCATATTGTAATTCATATAATCTGAGGAAAAATGAAACTTCAGCACCTCCTTTGCTTCTATTTTCAAGTCTTTAATAAAAGTAACCTGTTGTAATTGAAGATGTTGGGTGATCACAGGAAATAACAAGTGACTGACAGCTGTTATGACAAATTGCTGTCAAGATACTGTCAGCTGTGTCTTAACTGCACAGTCTCTGTGGCTTTTGAAGAGGCAAGAGAGCGCCACTAAGCATCATATTTTTACTGAGTTTTCCATAGTGACATAATACATGGTTGTGTCGTCTGGCCTCTCCCGACTCAGAGCTGCAGGAAGATGTGTACTTTCAAATTCTCATCGTTTTCCTGATTTATGGCTTCTGTGAAGTTAACAGTAGTTGTTGAATATGGTTATGGCAGGACAAGGAATGAGTATGTGCTTTACAATGCATAATAAAGTGCCAAAATGCTACAAAGATGTAAGCTAACACACACAGTTAATGGTGAACAGAGTATAGATGTACTCTAAGATCAAGTGTTTGCATACACTTTCTACACAGTACCTGTGTGTATTGGGTGAAGGCAGGTCTGAGCCCTTGCCGCTGCTTGGAGGTCTCAGTCCCTGCAGCTTTCCTCCATTCTCCGAGGGGGTCTGAGCAGGACTGCCCTTCAGGGACCCACTTCCACACTCAGAATCAGACACCACAGCTTTAGCTTTGGCTCTCTCTTTCTCTTTTTCTCTGTCTGTTTGATTGACAGGACTGGGACTTGGAATCCCACGACCCCCTGCTTTACCCAACCCTGTTCCAGTACCGAGCCCTGAGGCGGGTTCTTTGAGCCTGGAGGTCTGCGGTGCTGCACTGGAGGGTTTGACCAGTCCAGAGCTGGTGTCCATGGTGGTACTGACTGGGCGAGCTGAGCTTGGCCGGGTTAGAGTCAATGTGCTAGTCTTGGCCGGGCGAGGAAGAGAGCGGTATTGGAGTGATGTTCTGGCATTTGGAGAGAGAAAACCACTCTGGTCACTGCTGGAAACATCTAGACTTGTCTTCCGTCCCCCTCCACCTGCACCTGGTTTGACAGGAATCCCTGATGTTTTGGGAATCTTCCCTACAGTTGCAGAGCCACTGGGTATGGTGCCACCTGTGCTCATCACAGTGGAAACAGCGGTATTATTTGTGCCATTGGTGGTAGCTGTCGTGGGCTTCTTGAAACCAAAGTTTCCACCAGTTGAAGGTCTGACCAGTCCAGATGGTGGTTTACGTTGCTCACCAGCGCTAGTGCCGTTCCGGTGGTCTTTACCAGCATCAGATGAGGAGCGCTGCAGACCTGATGTCTTCACTGCTAACCTAGACTTATCCATGGGCTTTCCATCTGATTTGACTGTGCCTACAAAGAAAGATAAAAGAGAAAAATCTAAATAAGACACAAACAGAGTATTCAGGAGAATTCAGAACAGCTTAACCTGGTTAAAGCCTGAAGAGTGTGTGATGATGACTGAGACAAACCAAGCCATATTAGGATGAGATAACTTATCTGCACACCCACAAGGTCTGACTGTCTGTTGATAAAAGCACATCCTTGTTTGAGAAGACAGACTGTGTGCTGACCAGACTCACACCCACGGTTATCTTATAGTTACTCCTCTTTTCCATCCAGATGGACGTAAATAGCTTTGTGTAGCTTTCCAGTAAATGCATGTCTGCGTGTCAAAGCTGCGGAGAGCTGAGATTAACATGTACAGTATAGCTGTGGAAAACTGCTGTTCATATTCACAATGTGTGTCTGCGGGCATGAAAGTATTACTTGTTGGAACGTAGGTTAAAGGAAAATTATGTGATTTTCTCCCCATCTGTAGATTTCCCTGTTGGCAAATTAATCAGACTTGTTTAGAAGTTATTAAGACAAAAATCTAACAAGGAATTAGACACACGTGCACTGTGGACACCACCCACACAAGTATAACGTGAACTGCCCACCCTCTTAATTTGTATCTAATGGGAGTTGTTATGTGAGGTTTATACACATAGCATTAACACAGTCAAAGAACTGCTGTTGAATGAGACCCACCGGCGTGCTGCCTCGGGACATCTGGAGTCACTTAAGAGTATTTATAAACCCGCAAGACACACATACACACACATATAGGCCAATATACAGTATATACCACACACACTCGCAGTCATTGGATATTATAGGAATGTGACACTGACACATTATGCTTAGAGTTCTTTTGTAAATGAGAAAATTGGGTTTACATGTCAGGTCATAAAACCATTCCATCGTATAACCACAATGCTGCACGTTCCAAAACCATCGAGGTACAGAAACAGCCACTCCGGTGCTGTGAAGCAAACACACACACAATGACAGAATCCAGACAAATGTATTCGATTTGACACAAATGAAGCCTGATTTACCGACTGACACTGGCTGCACAAACAGCGAAGCTCACAACTTGACATAGTGGCATGTGCAAAAGAGACCGTGATTCACTACATGTCTCGTTGTAAGAGGCCTGAATGTCTGATGAGATTCAGATCTGAATAAACGTCAGTGAAATTCACAAAGACGGGCAGACAGAGTAATCTATCACTGACATGTTCTCAGCTTTGATTAAGGCCACAAAGAACATGCATTTTTACACATTTATACAGACATACTCCAGTTTGTCATCATTCATAATGGTTTCTCAGGGAGGCAAACCAGAACCCCCAGACTGAATCCACCAAATTGTACTATTCCATGAGCATGTATCTATAAGTTTAGTTGTTAACATGCAGTATAAGTGTCTATTTGTTCACATGCGAGAGCTCAAAAACATTCATTTGAAGACCATAGGTATATTTATCTGCAGATGTATCTACCTGAGACAGAAAGACAAGTGGACTCTAAACCAGTTATCCACTTTAACAAATGCATACCAGCTGGTGCTAATATACTGTACACCGTACTGACAAATATCAGCTGATTCAGTGATGCCTATCCTGAAACAGGATATGTATTAGATGTTACCCATCAATGTCTCAAGTAAAGGACAAAGTTAAATAGATGAATGCAAAATGTACAACATTACAAGTGGATGGTGGTTTGTGGCTTCTAGGACATCAACATCCTGCCCAGATTTGGCTGAATACATAAAACTAATACTTCACCTGGTGGTACAGATATATACACATGTACACTGTGGCTGTACTGCAGCCGCTTGGATTCAAATCCTAATCCAGGTTCTTTGCTGCATTAAACCTAACTTCAGTTCTTAACTTTACCTTTATCCAATCAATTAGAATCTCACACTAAGAGGCAGAGTTATCTTATCTATACCAGTCCCATCAATAACAACTCCAACCTGGCACACAGATCACAGGCTGATTCAACACACTTTTGGTGTATCTGTCATTTCAACAGTTGGCAATGCAAACACAGGACTGTCCTGCAAAAAGAGAGCTGTTTACACAGTCCTAGACTGGCACACAAAAGACCACAGCTAATATCCTGTTGTTGTGACTGTCTCTACCTACGTATGTGTGTATGCACGTGCTTTCATCAACAGCACACAGATGGTGTGCTTAAAAGACAGCTGCACAATCCCCACTATTATGCACTTAATGTGTGAGTAAGAGTGTGTGCGTGTTAAGTGTGATGGGTGACACTCTTTAAAGCTGGCACAATCTCAGAAGTGTCTGTGCTCACACACGGGCTCTTACAAACACACACTGTCTCTGGTCCAGTTGTTTTGGGTACAAGGCCTTTATTTTAGTACTATAAATTCTCTCTGTCCAACACAAAAATAAAGCTTGGATAGGAACGACTGGCCCAATAGGAAGAAAAACACTGTTGGTCAGTGTGTGTCTGTGTGTGAGTGTGTGTATGTGGTTGGCTGGCAGGAAGGGAGTGGGTGTTGATGGGCGTTTGATACATGGCACCACTTTCTAAAGGCCCGGAGGGTGGGCTGCAGCTGTGGATGAATGTGTGGGACAAAGACACAGAGTGTCTGTGACTGTGTGTGGGTGTGAGACTGCCAGAAAGAGAGTATTAAAAGACAGCCAGAGCCATGTGTCAGTCTGCTTAAGTTATGAAACAATTCGATATTTATAGCTCCTCATCTTGTTTTTTTTCTATACCTACCTGCTACTCGGAGGCCACTCTGAGAGGTGTGTGTGATCGGGGACGTGACCCCCACAGGTGGATTTCTTCCTTTCTTCAGCACATTTCCTTGGCCTAGCGTCTGAGGTTTCTTTAGTTCACCCTTTCCTCCTTCTAGCCCCTCCCCCTGTGGCCGCGTCTTTTTCCATTTATTGGCTGATTCCGACTTGAGGCTTCCTGTCTCATAGATGCCGGTGCCCTGGCTCTTGCGGCTGGGTTTGGTATCGTCGGTGTCCCAGGACAAACCGCTTTCCACCAGAGACCTCTTTTCTGCATCAGTACGCATCTGCAGAGAAACAGACACATGTGCAAGACACTGTTTTACAACAGAAGGGAAATTTGACAGTGATGATTTACATATCCATCTATGAGGTTTATTTTCCTGCCCATTCTTGAACACAGAAAGAGCGGAGCTATAGAAAGCTGTAGTGACAAAGTGCTACTAAAAAATGAACTTTTGTAAAATCGGCAAGTGAAAACTTAATTACAGAGATTGGTCAGCTTTTAATTAGGGTGAACTTGAATGAACTTCTAACTTTGTTGGGATATTTTAACATTTTTATTGGTTTACACAAGAAAAATGGGAAAGCAAAGAGCTGCTGAGGTTTTGTGCACATTAAATTTTCAGCCAAAACAGAAAAATAAAGACAAGCTTTGCCTTTTGTTGTTGGGATGCAAGTACATAAACTTGAGTCTATTTCCAACAGTATGTAATCCACCTAAACCCCCATCCAATTCCACTTTTAAATACTTATGGATGTATATCTGCTTATGTGCTTCATCCTGCTGATCATTTTGCTTGAACTACTGTGATGTGATTCAATACAGTTACTCATTTCATCATTTGTGATAAAAAAAAAAGGATATTTCTGAAAAGGATCGTGTAAAAAAAATAAATTGATATGAGGTGACTCAGATGTAGCATCATCTTGTTGCTTCCTGAGTAAATAACAGGTCTGACCTGGCTGACACAAAAACACAGTCACTGATGTCTCATCTCTGAGGTCTAAATCCAATTGTGCTCTGTTTCAACACATCAAAGAAAAAGCAGACACAGTGTTTGCAGGGTCACACCAGCTCCTGAATACAAAATGTCAGATCAGACACATAAGCATACGCTTAGAAAATAGACACCAAAGCCTCAACATAATCCTACTTAATGTCAAATGTTAAAATACACTTGTATGTGATGTACAAATCCTATACACAATGCCATTGTTGGATGTTCGTGGGAGTCTACATGAGGACGGATATGACTAGTTTTCAGGAGATTTCTCTCCACCCCCTGTAGTGGCCTAAAAATTACACAATGCATCAGGAGGCCTGTGAATGTGTGTGCATGTTCTAGAGTTTTGGACACTGTACACTGTGGTCCTCATGAGGAGTCATTTGTAGAATTCCTTTTTTATTAAAATCAATAGACCCCATAGGGAGGTTCATATCACCGTGTGTGTGTGTGTGTGTGTGTGTGTGTGTGTGTGTGTGTGTGTGTGTGTGTGTGTGTGTGTGTGTGTGTGT
>JAQQZY010000027.1:19463042-19482497 GCA_030068375.1 Ostorhinchus rueppellii | reverse complement strand
GTGTGTGTGTGTGTGTGTGTGTGTGTGTGTGTGTGTGTGTGTGTGTGTGTGTGTGTGTGTGTGTGTGCGTGTGCATTTGCCCTGCTGGACAAAACCTTGTTGATAAAACTTTGTCATTTCCTCACACACATTCCCTGCTTATTAAAATAGGGGATGAGATATACATCTGGCCACGGTGAGCCATGACAAAACATGGATAACAACTCAAATATACAGACAGCTAAACACAGAAGCAGAAATACACACACATACACACTGAAAAACAAGAGGTATTAAAATAAAAGCTTGATTCTCCCTAATACCAAAATGAGAAAATACATTTTTTTACCACCTCCCACTTCTTTCTCCAATCTGATTCCTTTTTTTCCCTCTCAGTCTTATATTTCATGTGTGCCCATTGCCTTTCTTTTATCGCTGTCTCCCCCATTCTCATATCCCTGTTGAATATGTCATACAACAAGTGGGAGAGAAATGGGAAATGGGTGTTAAGCCAGGGTTTACCTCTGGAGGGATTTTTTTTATATCAACAAAAGCCAAAAGGAGAGGAGGATGATACACGGAATGGAACAGATATAGAGATACAGCCCCGGGACACAAAGGAAAACAGATAATGAAAAACATCAGCTAAAAATGGCAGGAGAAAAGGGAGCCATGTGTATTAGACAATGTGGGGTGCATTACGATCTGATGGTTGGTTGCCATGGTAATGATGCCATAGGGGGTAACGGTTGCTATGACTTCTGCAACAAGGCGTGGAGGGAGGGTCCTGGTTCTTCCGGCTCACTGGTCTGGGCGCAGGACTGCAGATGGTCACGTGTATGTGTGTGCGTGTGTACAGATGGCCATGTTCTAGACCTGTCCTCCAGTTTACGCAAGAAGACAAAGACCTACACTCTACGCATCCCTGTGCTTTGGTTCCTATGGTTACGCAGATTCTCAGCCTCTTACGCTCTCTCCCTCTAAAATCCCACAACATCAGTCATACTGTGGAGGTGTGACCTACATCAGACACACTGGGAAAACACACTCTGTCTGGAGCCAATACAGCTACAGTTAGATCTTAGAAAACAGAGCCACAGGCAGAATTTTACATGGACTGAGGTCAAGAGTCCCAAATCCCCACAGCACAAATATAGTGGTGCATTTTAATAGAATATGAAGACAAGAGGAACCATTTAGAGCAGGTACAAAAGACTCCTGAATGTAACAGCATATGCAACATATACAAAAATAATAATTATATTATTTATTTTTGATTGATACTGCAGTAAGACTGATTTTAATTGAAACTGTACTTTTTAAATGTTTTGGGGGGTTTTTTTCAATGAAAAATGTGATTTTTGCTGGGGTTCATGGTGGGCACCACTGTAGCATCATAATATGTTTTTGCCGATTTCATGTTGTCGTTCTTATAAAAAAACAAAACAAAAAAGACAACAAAAAACAATGTAAATGTAGAGTATGATTATAAAATTGAGACACATTTTATTTCTATCAAAAAAGCAGTTCCAATGAAGCCATTTTCTCAAAAATAAGCAGTGAAAATTATTTGTTTAGTAATACTACAGCTGTTGGTCTCACAAGATCTCACATTGTTCATGTTCATGGTCATGATTCAGTAAAACACATGATGGACAGGTATCATAAAACATTACTTTGCATAATTTAAAATGAAGCTAAAGTGAGTGAATGATTCAAAAACAGCCCTGTGTTAATAACAGTAGAGTCCATCTCAACTATAGAATGAGCTGCACTACTAAAAGGCCTTGTCTGGAAATACTTTGGATTCTAATCACTCCGACGTCAAAACCACAGTATAATGTTGCCTGCAAAGCTACGCTCAGACAAACTATTGTTTCTGTCAGTCTTTAAACTTCAGACACTGTGGACTGTGGGGATTACATTAGTTTGTAAGTGTATTTTTTATACAATACAATGTATATGCTGCACAGTCTACATAGAGTGTCCCTTCTATATTGATTTTGTATTGGTTAGGTTAAAATACACATTAAAATTCAAATATCTATACCAGTGTTTATGATTGTGATTGTACTGGTTTCCTGCCTTGTGAACTCAATTAGAAAATAACCAGAGGTACATTTTGCGTCATTTGCCTGGTAAAAAAATGTACTTGCAGTGCGGACAAATAAACTTTCTACCTATGTATTGTGATATCTATAATATTTCAAAGAATTGCATCCCACTAAATAAGAAATCATTCAATAATATTGCAAGAAGAATTCAAGAAAAACAATGAAATGAGCCTAATTACAAATTTAGCACTTTGGACATTTCTCAAAATCCCAGCAACACATAAAAAGTACAGCCTGGTGGAACCATGCAGCCTTCTAGTGAGCCTTTGCATGCGATGTGGTGAACATTGATCGCTGCAGATGTGATAAAACATGAGCGTGTGCACAGAATACCTAATCAGGCTACTTCTCTGATATTATTCCAACAATGCCCTGCTGCATTGTGTGTTTGTGTGTACGTGTGTGTCCTCTCTATACAGCGACAGAGCACATGACACATCATTCACCACCTAATCAATACCTCACTGGATAAAGTGTTTAATCAATATCATCATAATATGCACATGCGCTGCTCATAAAAAGCTCAGAAAGCTTTATGTGTGAATGTGTGTGAAAAGCGTCTTATGTGATACTCACCACTACGGCTGAGTTTCGTCGGGAGCCAATGGGAGTAGTGGGGAGGGAGTTGAGGGTGGGGCTTGTGTTGAACTCTTCGGAGCTCAAGTTGTCGGAGCCGTCACTCAAACCGCTACTGATGGAGCTGCTCTCATCCCAACTGAAAGAAACAAAGACAGATGTGTCAGAATAGGTCTATGCTTTAGCACAATATCAGGGATGTAATAATGTCATTTGCAGCCAGAGGAACAGAGGTCAACAACATATGCTTTCACACACAAACATATCACATAAAGCAAAGTCATTTGTGTCTCTTTATGTTCACACTGCAATAATTGCCACAGCTCAGTTACATCAGTGGTGGCCTGGCTTATAGTTTGTCTTTTGATTAAATATTCATAGAGAAGAGACCTCATTTAGACAGCACACTGCTCTATATACCAAACTTTCACACTATATAGACTGCAAGCACTTGGCAAAAAGAAATTGGTACCGCTCTCGACATCTTCACAGCCCACATGCACGAAAATAGCACTGAAGAACATATACAGTGACGCATGCACCCACAGTTGTATGCAGGAGGGGAATTTTGTGCCAGGACTGTGAAGTCTATCTGTTTAACTGGACCTTCTGTAACATCAGATGGGCCTGACATGTCTTTATAGTGGTTATCTTTTCCAACAAACTGATCTAAAGTGAGAAAAGTGCTACATAAACATGAAAAATTACCAGGCAGCCCCAGAAAGTGTAGTTAACTTTCAATAAATGTATAGTTATTAATAAATTGTCAAACTATTCATGTTTAGATTGTAAAATAATATACAATAGGTTCAATCTAATGAAGCAGCACACATCTTAGTATAAGTTTAACAATATTTCAGTAAGTACTTAAGTAATAACATTGTTAAGATCAATAAGACATTTAGGCTTCAATGTTACTGAACAACATATAAGGTCTTATAATGGCCTTATCTTATTACAAGGTTCTAAATACATATATTGTTATATCAGTAGACATCATTTATAATCGATCATTCATTTACCAGTATGAAACTATACCAGACTAGTACACATCATACTTGGAAGATTTGGTTTAACTCAAGCGCACTAGCCTAACTTGACTAGCAGACTAAACTATTAGATCGTTATTTTTTAAAACCTAAATAAATAAATAAGAGAAATCTTCATAAATCTGAGCGGTCTTACATGAAACTATTGCAGTTAAATCGGGTTGTATGGCGACAAAACAAGAGATTAAGTCATTTATTGATGTCTTATAACTGTTTAACAAATCACTTATTACTGACAGTTGATTAGCGTCTGAAGCTCAACAATGTTCAGTGATATAGTCTGAAGAATGGCTAGACTCATCCCATAAATGTCAAGAAATATCTAGAACAAAGCCACAGTCAGATGGAAGAAAGTTTGTACTTATAGGAATGAGAAAAGGGGGAGTGGGGAAGGAGAGACGTACATATGAGAGATGTGTTTAGTATGTGGGTAATGCTATCAGTGCAAAACATCATATGTGTACATTTAGTAGGTCGTGTTTAGGAAGTAAGGGGGATGGAATGCATTTATCGGGGCCAATAGGTTACACTGATGCGGTACTACTCTGTTAAGGCAAGTGGACTGGGTGGGGCTTTCCTAATGAGGTCACATATAATGTGATCCAGGGGAGGATGGAGGGGGCCCTTCCGGATGGGTGCCTGTATGGGTCACACTGTATCCTGAGGGACTTGACGTTGGGGTTTATGGGGGAGTGGGGCAAAGGGAAATCCCCTACCCCCCCGCCATGTCCCGTCCTGCCCATGGAAATATATCGTAGACGTAGAAATGAGCAGATGAGGTTTTACGTCTGAAGTAGCTGTCACGGTGCCCTGTCTACCGTACACGCTACAGTGAAATTAAGGCCAAGTTTAAGTATGAGCCAGATGAATCCAGAAAGCTGATCCACGCTTCATTGTGAAACCTTGAACTAAGAAAAATGAACGTCTTTCAAAGCTTGAAAATAAGACAAAGAAAATCACTGAAGAGGGAAAAAAGCCATAATTCATAAAACTTTTCCCAATCCATGTAATACATCCAAGTATGTTTTTGATCCAAAAGTAGCGATTTATAGTGGAAAATTATGTTATCAAACTTACAGATGGTTTCGCATCAAAATATCCCAGTTTACAGCCCAATTAGAGATTGAAGAGCATTATAAGAGGCTATTTCTGAATAAAAACTAATGCTGATTCCTAACAGCTTCTTATTTAACCCCCTAGTGTAAAACTATTTAATACAAAATAAACTTATAAACTTTGAACTCATCACATTGCATCTAATTGAACCCAGTATGTCTGCATGTGTCAGTTATTCTTCTATGAGCATAAACCTCCTTCTGGGAGGCACAGGTCTTCACCTTCTGCAGCTCTCTGAGATGATGCCTATCATTTTATATCCTGTTATGCACTACAGAGATATCCATGGGTCCACCAGTGAATGAATGAATGCTAATGTCCATTTTTATGAATAATTCAAGTTGATAGGAAACAGAATAAACACAGTCTCTGCTGGCTTTGGTGTCACTCAATTGACAGAAGTGAAAAATAAATCCGCAGAAGACAGGGAAAAGGTCAAGGGGGCAATATTACAGGCACCACCAGCGAGCTGGGTATCATGGATGAGTATATAAAGTATAAAGAAGATTATTTTATTGGATTAATCACTGAGATTATCCTGGAAATCAAAGAAATAATGAAAGTAAAAATCCCAAATCTAATAAACAAAGCAGGAATATTCAGTCAGAGACCTATTAGATGAGACCCACAGACTATATGAGCTGGTGCCAATGAGAACATAAGGCATCATAAGTCAGTGTTCGAGTACACACAGACAACAAGAGCAGCCAGCTTACTGAGCTCAAGAACCAACAGAGCCTGAACTCACCACAAGACCACCAGGGAGTGTGTTCATCTCTGTGTAAGCGCTAATTTCAGAAGGACGGTTTTAGCGAAATGTCATGTCTGCATTTTGAAACGCAGAAATGACATTTAATCAGTGACACTCTTCTAAGAGAGTGCAAAGCGTCGTTCGAGGCTCTGTCAGTTCTTAAGACACCTCATCTGGCCATCAAGGAATCCATGCACGTGTATTTATCGTTGAGGCTGTCAAATTCTGAAAAAAGTTCTTTTTAGTTTCCAGGCTAAAATCTGACATCTTCAATCACTCTCAGCTACTTGTGCAGTTACACCAGATCCGCTGCCATCAGGACTTTGCCGCCTATAGTTCTCCATCAGCTCTGCCGGCCGATAAAAGGAAGTCTGAACTTGAAAAGAGCGCAATGAAACATGAGGATACTCAAGAGAAGAGGGTGAGGTGGCGTGTGGGGAGAGAAGAAAAAGATGAAGCATGAAAAGAAGCTATAGTGGGAATAGAAGTATGGTAGTTAAATATAAAATCCTACTTAAAACTTTCTCAGGACATGATGCGTTTTCTGAAGAGCAGCATCTCTCATCGCTCCACCAACATGTGCTCCATACTTCCTTCCTTCTTTCCTTAAACATCCTGATCTTTCTATTTCTTCCGCAGCAGCTGTGGAAACTGAAGTGATTATCTTAGCTTCAAATTCATTCTCACCCCTTCATCTCTCATATCAAGTATCATTTCAGGCAAACCACATTTTAGTTATCAAATGTGCATCTTCTTCTCAAAGGCAACATACACCAGCAACCGTATGACATTGAAAAATGCTACTCTGTGACTATAATTCCATGATCAAAATGAATATCAATGTTGATCAGATTTAGGCCACAATAAATGTCAATTAAGATGAGATGCGCTTGATTAAACTCATTCTTCACTTCCACCTGAGCAGCGTTTTTTTTTTTTTTTCCTGTGGACACTGTGCGCTAAAGGCAGCAAGGAATAACCCATAATTCCGAGCTTTATTCTGTTACCCAGATCCAGCTGTGCAAGTGGTTTCCTACTCTGTCTTCACTAATGACATTATAACTGCTCTTCTGAGGAAAAAACCTCAATGAGGGACTTGTTGCCCTATGTTCAAAGAAAGCTTACACTTCATAATCTTTTATGGAAGCTGCAGACAGATGGAGAATATTTTAAATGGTTAGAATATTTCTTGATTTAGTTAATTGATTCATAAAGGTCGTAGTGGTGATTATAAACAACACCCTCCTTTCACAGAGACATGATTTCTTTGTTGTTCGTAGTCTGCAGAGAGGAAAGGCACACCCACACTAACACTGAGCCTCAAAACTATAGAGACAATTGTTGCATAGCTGTTGCCGAGCTAAACAGTCAGCTTTTATTAACAGTGCGATGGGTCCCTCTGCTATTCAGACTCCTCGGAATGATGCGATCTCAATGTGAATGGTCTTTTTTTTGCAGCATCATTATGAGATCTCCATGCTCACTTCTGTGTCTCATCTCCTATTCGCTGCCTTCCCTCCATCTCCTTTCCTCTCCTCTCCTCTGACTGACCCCTCTGAGGTTAAGAAACAGGAGAAAGAAAATGAGAGATGCTCAGCAGACCCAGATTGAAGAAAAAGCCGCTGAAGAGACAAAGCAGCTTTGCCTGTGGTTTTTGGGAGCAGTGCTTGCTGGGACTTGGAGTCTCGCCAGCCCTACAGAGCATTTCCAGTATTGGTTGATAAGCTGCTCCATCTAAACAAACATTTGTTAAAACTGCATGAGGTCCATTTGGAGGAATGTAACACTGAGGCTCTCTTAGATTATTTATGCTGAGGATGTTGATGTTGCACTTTAAGAACTGACAAGGTGACATTCATTGGTCAGGAGATAGTAGTGAAGGAGACAGACTACCTGTCCTGCACAAAAAGCAATTGATTGAAATGAACATTTAACTAATTACTTGATCAATAGTCCATCTGCATTACAGTAGAGGATGTCAGTGCACTAATGCAGAGCCGATAAAACTTGTCACTACAAAAACAGATCAATAAAAACAGACACATGATGCACTAATCTATCGTATTATCTAATTATACCACACTCAAGCCAAAGGCAGAATATACCTCTGGATAAATAGGGGGGAATAATTATGAATTTGTATAATGTCATTAAAAGACAGTGACAGCTACTAAAATAATCTGTCCAATCTGGAATTGACAGGGAATGAGGATTATATTTGTTGGACCCCATCAGAGCAGATTAGATACAAATACTGAGGAAAGAACTGGGGGATGAAGACAGGTGGAAGAAAGACACGGGCTGAAGAACGATAACGTGTCTCAATGTAAAAGTTGTGTGAATAAACACCGTTGTCTCGTTGTACTTTCATGGGGTTCAACGTGTCTTATCCAGGGTGATACTTGGACGCAGACTATCCAACTGGTGTAAATCCATGGAAAGTGTTTCTGCAGTCCGACAGTGGACAGGAACTTTCCATTCCTATTAAAATCCACAGTGTCACATGGCAGAACCCAAAATGGCTAAATCAGATGAGTTTCTAGTTGTAGTGATGCTTTTTCAGGCAAATGGAAAGTAGGGCAGTGCCAGACTGGCACTGGGCAGTCGGCTCAAAAACTAGAGGGGGCACACATGAAAAGGCTGCAGAAGTCATTAAGGTCCCTAAATGCTAAATATGTGGGGCTTTAACTGCTGCTAGAGATGAGAATTAAGTGAGCTATAGGATGATCTTCTGACTGATTATGCGCTTCTCTGATCCACTATTTCTTAAACACATCTGATAAGCTGGATGTGGACTTGGCTTGTAAATCATGATGGGTAGATATCTAGAGGAAATGACTGAAAATGTGGCTCACAGCAGGTGGAAGGCTATGCAAATGAAGGTTTCACAGAAGAATCCTTGTGAAAAATACAACAAGGGGTCCAAGTCTCAATACAGCTCTGAATGGTGACATTTTTGCCCTGTGAATGTTTCCTTCCTAAAGGCAAGATCTGACTTGCCACCTTATTACTCAAGTGCCACTGTGACACCGCTGTGAAAACAGACGTTAAAAAAGCAAAATGATTCATCCCCAGTGAAGAGCAGCGTGACTGACCACACCCATCACCGGTGTCAATGCAGATCTGTGTGCTCATTGTTGAAGGGGGAAAAAAATGCTGTAAGGCCAGTTGCACCTGAGACACTTATAATTTAATATCGTGTCCACAAACGGCAAAAGCTGAAATAAATATTTATCAAATATTCATTGTAGGACATTCACCTGATAAGATCAATAGAGAGGGTAAGAATGGTCGGTGTGCACAGATGGTGAACAATATGGGTTCCTGGACCACTTCAGCAGCTTATCACCAGGAAGTATACACACACACAGACACACACATACACAGATCTGTGAATCACCTTGGTGTCATACTCTGTAGCCATAGTACAGTGTCATAACAGAATCATCTTCTAATTAAACTGACAGCAGAAACGAGAGAGTCATGATGCTAAAATGATCTGTATTTAAAGTGAACACCATCCTGACTGGGAAATAACTAACGACAGATACATTACATACAGTACAGTTTTTACAACACCAGCTTCTCCTGCATAGGATTATAATCATTGGAGCACCGTATATAGCCACGAGGGAGTCCAGTCTGCAGAGCCAGCACATGATACTTCTTGAAAGACTCAAAATTGGATATACTCGGCTCACACAAACATAACATAGAGAGAACCTCTGGCAACTGAAAATATACTGTAGCTATGCTGACACCACCTATCTGTGATTGTACCCGTGATCTCATTTTAGCTGCTTATTTCCATAAGTTATCTGCCATCTGCTGCCCTTTAAAGCCATGATATGCTCTTATCAAAGAGACCCGGCCATATGCAGTGTGTTGACATTTACTCTGACAAAGCACTTATTTTTCCACTAATTTTTAATGACAACATGTTGGTGTGTGTATGCTTGAGGCAGTTGGAGAGTACAGTAATTAGCAACAAATCTGTCATTTAAAATAGCTTTTAATTAGCAACCCAAAACTGCTTCTCTGCTGAGTTGCATTGTTTAACACTTTCAGTAAATCATTGACAAGATCCAATTAAGTGCTAGACGGAACTGGTAGCCTGCTTTTGGGCACGCACTAAACAGAAATTAATTTCCTCTTTTACATTATTTATTTCCTCTCTGTCCTGTTTCCATGATGTGGAGAAGAACAATGAGCAATAGCTGCTTGGACAATCTTTAGTGCATACACACACATAACCACCACCACACACAGCAGTATTTGGGCATTACAGGGGATTACAGAACAGGCTGGAGTTAATGAGCTCATAATTACTGCTAATTCCATCTGCCACCAGGATCAGAGCAGGCCAGGGGCCTCAGTTTGAGGTGCAACGTGTATGTGTGTGTGCGTGTTTGTGGATAATGGTGTGTGTGTGAGAGGATGAGGATGGAAAGAGAAGGTCACATCTCTAAATGGCCATCACAAAAGAGAAACCCTGTTGTGCCTTTGACAGGTCTAACCCTGACAGCAATGGCCTGGGGGTTCAGGACGCACACACATACTATACACACACACACACACACACACACACACACACACACACACACACACACACACACACACACACACACACACACACTGGATTGGATACATTAGATTGCCATTGTCCCCTGGAGTGTATCTTGATTTAGCTGTCAGAAGTGTGTGATGTTAGTAGCTTGGTGAAAACGGCAGCTTCGTTCAAGTCACGGCTCCTCTGAGGGTTACACTAAGCTGGCCAGCCTCTGTAAAACTGACTCCAAGGTGTGTGGAGGAATAGACGGGTTCCTCAATCTTCCAAGTTTCCCTTTCAAGGACGGGGACACATTTTGCGCATGCTTGAGGCTTTGCGGATGGAAAATGGAAGCACTTAAAAGGCAATAGGACACAGAAATCCCGGTCAGTATATTGCATTGTGTTTTCAAAGGGAGGCAGGTGGAAAGAGAAAGACAGACAAGAAATAAGGGAAAATATTAAATAAAGAGGTGAAATTTCTCTGGCCAAATTCTACTCAGACTGGACCTCATATCTGAACCTGTTTTCTCCTTCTGACTTCCCCAGGGTGGACTGACGAAGTTTGTTCAGAGTTCAACTAATCACAGGCGACTTGGCTCTGATCCTCTTCTACACAGTGAAATGAAACAGGACAGTCAAAACGCTGCACGGCTCCAAGCGTCATATAAGGAACTTATGCTGGTGAAACTCACAGAAACAAAAATTTGCAGTGAGTGTTGATCAAGCTGACACCCACTAGGTCATCTTGATCTTCTCATGCTTTAAATCCCAAAAAGGAAAAACAGCAGGAGTTGACAGAGGTATAGAGGATTTGTTGAAAAGGACCAGAAACAAGACCCTGCCTCTTTGTCCTCACTATCTTTGTGTTTTACTCAGCTCAAATAGGGTTAAAGTTTAAGGGTTACTGGCTGAAAGACTTGAAATGCCATCGCAACAAACAGTGACCTTATTATACTGAATTAAAGAATTGATTTCTGAATAAGAATGGGATGGGTTTAGTAATATTTCCCAAGTGTCATCACATTGTAAATCTAAAAAGCAAATCAAAATGGGTCAGAAGTATTGGATTTCTAAAAAGAACATTAAATGTCTGAGTGTGTTAGGTGCTGACCAGCAGGGTTCTGTTATGACCCAATAACCCTTGACCGTCAAAGTACCTCCACTTTCTTCCAAAGCCCCCTTTTTTTGCAAGAGAGGAGGAAGCAGAAGAGGGACAGTACTCTTGAGACAAGGCGGAATGGCCTTTTAAATCACCCTCATAAGTAGTTCAGTCTGGGCTGGAGTGTGGAGCTCTTCCCAGACCCAACTCAGGGACTAAGAACCAGGGAGGAGCTCACAGGGGGAACCCCGGCACGCAGAGGCCCAGGACAAGGGGTTGGATCCTGGGGTAGAATTACCACTGGCCTCCCTCCAGACATGTCAGCTGACTTAACGGCTGTGTGAATTAACGGCGCACAAGGGATGTTTTGGTTTAAAAGAAGGGGGACCAGCAAGAGAACCGAAGGGAAGGAAAGGAGGAAGAGAATGAGAGGGTGGTACCACTTTTGAATAAAGCACGCTTCGTCCAGGTTGCTGTTAAGTTGAAGCAGCTGTGCGAAAGATGGTGCACATGCAGACATGTGCACAAACACAAACAGCTTCACTGACAGCTGCTTCTTGATCAACAGACGACAGTAAAGTAAAATAACAATGTTTGAAGCGAAACATAAACCCCGATCTAGAGTGTATACTGAGCGGAGCACAGAAATGAGAACAATAATAGCCTTCTATGAATGAAGACACTGATCTTAGAAAGTGAAAATGTTTTGACTAGAAAATATTTTCTCATGAACTGAGAAATCTAACAGTGGCTGGATGTTGTCTCTTTCACCATGAAGTGCATTACAATAGAGAAGTAACCGTTCCATCAGACACACATGCATCTATTGAACTAGAAACCATGAAGTGTCATGTCAGGTGGTCACCCATGAGAAGCAGAGGAGTGGTTTAGTAATGGCTCACTCAGAACAGCTGATACAGACATGAAAACACAGTTTTAGAAGATAAATAAAGAAACGCTGATGTCAGAAGGTCAGATTTGTTTCTTGTTCCCCAGCCCTGTTTTCTAATGACCACTGTAAATCACTGGATTTGACCGAACTTTATTATGTGTTTATAACCTAGATTAGTACATACAGTCATCGTCTCCACACGGCTGTGAGAACTAAAAATGCAGACCGAAGCCAAGAAAAAGCCCTTACTAAAGGCAGTTTGAAGGTGAAAGGAGAGATTTAGAGAGGCATGGTGGAATAAATGGACAGAGATGTGCAAACAAGAATGAGAAAACACAAAGAAAAGACAACAAACTTCAAGGTTAAACCACAATGTGAATCAAATGTGATTGCAAAGCTTTTGTTTACATAAAACTGAGCTGGACAGAGAGACCACAGATCGGTGAAGCACACCTCTGAGCACCTGCCAAAGGTTGTCCAAACACCACCTGAACAAAAAAAGAATGAAAGGCCCATTGACTGGAGCACAGATAGTCTTTCGTTTCTTCTGGCTGAGATAAAGCAGACACTTATTTAAACACACACATTACTCTCATGCTGTGACGGGGCAGACAGGCCACTCTGTAGCGAGTTCTTGTACATATATGTTCACACGGACATATGTGGCATGGTGACAAACTGGCCTTGGGGCGCACCCTGCAGGAGCATGCACCCATCACCTGCTGTCACTCATAACACACACACTCTAGTTATGCCACTTAAAGTTGTTATAGCGAATTTGGGAGACATTCCTTGCCTTCAGGCTGCTTAACGTGCACATTTCACATTCCAGCCAGTGTATTCTGGGGTCCCACTCCCTAATCCCACAACATATGCAGACACACATATGCATACCAAAGCATGACACACACAGACATAAAACTACACATCCCAAAGTTCCAAAAAAACAAAATCCACATCCAGGAAAAAGCGAAGGTATCATCTCACTTTCAACATCAACATTTCCAAGAAAACTACCTTACTATCAGGTGAAAACAAACTCCTAAGCTTATTATTCTCCATGAATATTGAAGTTGGACTAATAGTTTCCCCTCTTGTCTCCACTGAGCCTGTTAAGGTACACTGTTGTCTGGCTGTAGGTCCATTTTTGACTTTGATGTAACAGAGACGCTCACTAAACCCCGGGAGGCACCACCTCATGAAAATATGAGCTCTGTTTGTGAACACAGACTCCTGTGTGTACAATTAAAAAAAAGTGTATGTCTTACAAGCACAGGTTACAAGCAGCTGTTGTTTTGCTCTCAGGTCTCTTAATGACCTTGCAGGCAGGGCAGGTTCACTTGTCCACTTAATTATAAAACATCAGAGTCAGAGGCCGCCTGGTAGTGTGGTACGTCTATGAATGCTCTCACAAACACCATGTGCTTTCTGCATTTAGCCTTTTGCACTCATTGTTTTTAGCTGTAAAAAGTTAGCCTATAATGCTGTTAGTAAGAAACCTTTCACAGTATCTGGCTGGTTATCTGTTGAAGATGGTAAAAAAGATTAAAGCCTAGTCCGTTTTTATGACTCTTTGGACTGAGTCTTTTTTTTTTATAAACATCCATTACCTCTGCTGCAGGCAAAAGGTTTTCAAACCCGACTGTGTTTTTTTTTTTGTTGCAAATTTGCCTAAAGTTGTGTGTTTGTGTATAACATGATTCATGTGGGCATGATTACATTTCCAACCAGCCATTGACCCTTACAACTCTTCCACAGTCTGCGTCAGCAAAATGTGTTTCCAAAACATCTTAATCTATCTGAGGGATTTTGTAATAGAGGGTGACTGATAGTGTTTTTTTAAGCTGATATAATTATGACAGTTTGGAAAGGGTATCCGATTTATCAGTCACACCCCCACCGCCACCCAAGCCCCCCCTAAAAAAAGGGTTTTGTTAGATTAATTGAACTGAACATCTATGTCAAAGTAATAAATCTCCAAACAAGAAAATGTGGAATATGAAATTAGCTGCAAAAAAATAGGTGAGAGTTAATTTTATCTTTTAAGCTAGCATTTTCCCAAAAAGTCCTTATTTCTGGTAAAAAGGTCTCACATTAGTCTTCTGCCACAATTTGAGCTTGATTCCACGGGCACCAGAAATTTGCAAAACATCCTATTGGTGACATACTTGCAATGATTGCTGCGCATGAAACACTGTCAACCAACAGGTGCAACCTGACAAACCCAATCACTGTTTGTGGATGTTTCACTCCCGACAGATGGACACGGTCATGATATATTAATCTAAAAGATTACAGATTTCAGTTTTAATTACTTCACTGTGTCGTTGTTGAAGCAGCTCCTCATAAGAAGCTATTAAATCCTTCATCCAACCAGAGCTGCTGCACTAATACTGACCTGCATTTTCCAAGTCCAAGTAAATGCCAGGGCCTGAGATATGACATGAACCTGTTCTACATCACAGTGGTTCACCCTCCATTTTTATTTCATTTAAAAAAAAACCAAACAAACAAAAAAAACATTTGGGTGTAACGAGTGAAGTCACACACTTGCAAATCTGGTATTGGGATGAGATTGTGTCGCTAACCAGGGGTGGATGTAGATAGGGGTAGGTCATGCTGAGCAGGCTATTTGTATAGTGTTCAGATGACACACACACACACACACGAGCCTGAGTTAATGTTGGACCACTTTCACTATGACTAACAGACTTGATCAAATCTTTGTGATGGGTGAAACCTATTACCTAATGATGCATGTTTAATGTTGGATTACTCACACCCTTCCTGACACACACAACACATACAAAGACTGATACAACCTCAGGCTTCGATTGCAAGTTTGGACCGGTTGCTTAAAGTATGTATGTATGTATGTATGTATGTGTGTGTTTGTCAGATTCTGTGTATTTAACTGTTTAAGCACATGTCCAACTCAAACACACTGTATGTGGGTGTCAAAGCTGAAAACACTGACGGAATGTAACCAAGTACATTAACTCAAGTAATAGAGTTAAATTCAAATGTGACATACATGTATTTGAGTTAACTCTTACAGATATAAACTGCCACCACCGACCAAAAGCATCTACTGAGGTTAAATGTTTGATAACATTCAAAATTCACTTTTTACGGTCCTCTGATATGACCCATTTGGGTTTTCAGTGGCTCTGTAGTGAACATGGAAACACTGTCGTCTTCCGGAACATTGATTCACCAGTAAAACTAATGACAAAAAATGATAGTCTGTTAATACTACAGTTGTGGAAAAAAGTATTAGACCACCCCATTTTCTTGTTCATTTCAAATGCCTGGTACAACTAAAGCTACATTTGTTTGGACAAATATAATGATAACAACAAAAATAGTTCATAAGAGTTTAATTTCAGAGCTGAAATCTATCCATTTTCCATGTTTTCTTCACAACTAAAATCACTTCAGTTGTTACATCAATATCCATGGCATTGTACTGACAAAAACAGAGCTTTTAGGCATTCCATGTTTTCTTTTCTGTGTGTTTTAGTCATATTGGACACACAGAAGTTAATACTCGATTGCATTATCATTGTTTTTGATGACTCGATTGTCTAATAATTGTTTCTTTTACTGTATATTTTTCAGGAAAAAGAAATCTCCTTTTTGTCAGTTTTGATCCAACCTTTGAATTGACTCAAACCTTTTATTAACATCTGCATGATCAGTAATTTAAATATAGGAGAATAGCGGAAAAATAAAAAAAGATGAAAATTCCTTTGTAACTTACCACAAAAAATAGTTTCAAAGTTCAGATGTACACTTCCTGCTATGTTACATCTCTACTCCTTGACATTTATAGATGATAAATATAGTTTATTTCATTCCATTAAATCTTTTTGACATTTGTGCTTATATGATATGATGGACAAACCTACAATACTCCTAATCTACTCATTAGTGTGAAAAGTAACAAAAATTGGCTCCACATTGACACAAAAATGCTGTTCGATGGATCTGTTTGTGATAGTCTGCAGTAACCTCACACTTTGAAAGGGGATATTATGATTAATGACTAGTTTAGTATTATTTTGAGCTCAGTGTGTTTACTTTTACTTTAGTATTTAACCTACAAACACCCAGTGCTACTTTTATGGCAGAATTTTTCTCTCTATTTCACCTTTCTTAAGTAATTCTTCACCATTTACTATATTATCCTTTCTATTTTGAATTTTTCAGTTTAATCATGTATTTACCCCTATATTTAATTTATTAATCATGTAGATGTTCATTAAAGTTCAGGGAAAATCCAAAGGTTTTTGTATCAAAACAGAAAAAAATGAGGAAAAAAGTGATTTTTTTCAACAAAATATATCATTAATTGACTATAAAAACAAGTGTGTTCATTCACTGTTATTGATTCAACTCCACAGGTTTTACTGGTGGATTAATGTTATAGAAGATGATGGCATTTCTATGCTCACTACAGAGCCTCTGAATGTCCAAAGGGGTCATATCCTCCTGAGACCCAGTAATGCATTTTTGTCCTCTGTAGGGGACATAAGTTTGACAGTTTTACTTTTAAAAAAATGATGTCCATTGCAAAGCACATTCTATAAATAAATAAATAAATACATAAAAATAATAAAAAAAAAAAAACAACAAAAAAAACAAAACAAAACTGTTGCATGATGCAGTTTCCAATCAGGACAATTGTTCAGTATAAAAAACCCCCCAGAAATTGTCACTTTCCTGGGTGTCAGGAAGATATAACCATGAAAAGATGACAAACTGTATTTCACACCAATTATTTAAATGTACTGATAAGATTAGTGGATCAACAGGTAATTAAACAGTTTAGAACTGTTTGGATCTTTATGGGTTAAGCACTAGTAAAAGACCTGAATACTTCTTCCTTCCATCTCTGATTGAAAAGCGTGCGTGTGTGCATGCATGTCACTGGGCTGAATGGTGAGTGTTTGTGTGTCAAAAGCCCTGATATCAGGCCACTCTGGCCTAATGGGTTCACATAAAGGTTTCGATGGATGCAAAGGGTCAGTCAACCAAAAGAGCAAGAGCAAAGCCGCCAATACCCCCCTCCTACACACAATGAATCAATAATCTAAGGGCATCTCTATTGTTGTGGCATTTAGGAAGATGTCAACGAAAAAAGATGTCTTAAAATATCAATATTGCTCTTGAATTGGACTGATTTCTTTCTCTGTTTCTTTCAGAACCAGGATTTCTCCCTTAAATCTCTCAAATATTTTAGCCTGCAGCCTAAATTTGCCTGCATCAGCCCACAGGAGACATATAGTTATTTAATTCTCACATGGAGTGGGCATAAAGATGGTGTATGGAGGAGGCTTGCTGCTTCTCATCCAATCACAGCAGATATACCGGTAGAAGGCGTCGTTCGGAATGTAGGTCATCCGTTCAGTCGAATGCGGTCCGGTCCCGCAGCGGATCAATGCAGAACACACCCACCCTCCTACCCACCTACCCACCCACTCTCACTCACATACATACCTGCCTCTGCTGGTCCACTAAGCAGCAGCAACCAGTTGTCAACGCATTCAGCTTCCAACAATGGCCATGCCAACCAAGCGTAATGCGCTGAGACGCTCCAGGCACGCACGCACTTCAAGCACGTACACATCAACCACACATGCAGCATTCACATTCACTGACTGTCAGCCCATGATTTGCAAGAATAAGCTATATAAACCTCTAATGCAGACATCAACCTGTCTGCAATAGTCTGCACAGTGCTGATTCAACGTATGGATTTGCGCATTGAAGTCCGTGCGTATAGACTGCATGCGCTATACCTCCATCTATACGCCCACCAGAACTAAGTACATTTCTCACTGACGTCTAGACGGAGATACAATATCCTACAGTGGCCAGATCTGAGCACATAGCAGCTACTATAAGGAAACCTGCCTGCCATGCAGCTGTTGGAGTTTTATCAATGAGACATGCTGCTGCTTTTTACGCACCGGCCCCGGCGCAGCGTCTACAACCCATTCACCACCACGTTTACAGAATCAAAAGCGGTGTCATCAACGTGTTAATTGGCTGAACATCCGGAATTCTCAGTCATATGCAAGGTTCTGGTCTCATCCATTACCTTGACAGAAAGTGCATTGTCCTCCCTGCGCGCTGCGGAGCCGGGAGCTGCAGCATTTTCCCGTTCAGCACGCGTCCGCTCATTCTACAACCGTCCAGCCTTCACGCAGCTTTGTTTCCGTTGGGCATATCCAAGCGACAAGGACTCTGAAGCAGACCCACGCAGACACACAGAGTGCAAAGACACCGGTGCTGATAACGGGGAACCGCCTGTGAAAGTCAGCAGCCTTCACTGACTGACCCACTCCCGCAGTGCCTCCACTCTGACACACACTCTCTCTCTCTCTCACACACACACACGCGCACGCATGCAGGGTGGGAGGAGGGAGTGTGAAGGAGGGAGGCGATGAACGAGCGGAGGAGGCTTGGATAAAAAGGCAACACCCCAAATTCCTCCTCCTCCAGCCCCCGTTTCACTGATCGCGACCAGCTGTGGCTCTTCCAAAAAGCGCATAAAGGCTTTAAGGCGCGCACAGCCGCAAGATAAGCACACACACTCATCACATTCTGCAAGCGACATATCAAGGATATTTTCACAACACACAGCCCACTGTCTCCACTTGGGAAAACCTCTGATTAGATGCTGCTGCTGCTGAGCATTAACACAAAATCAGCAAAATACACTGTATGCCATTTCAGTGTTTGACTCTAAAGTGTGTATCTCCCTTTGGTCTAATACTTTTGTTAGTGGTTTATGAGCATCAGCCTGACTAACAGTAAATAAATCACCATATTAACTAGTCACCATCAGATCATTTTTCATAGTGTTGGAAAATGCCTTTGGTGGGGTTTATTCTCTTAAGGGATTTGGGGAATTAGGAGCTAATAATTACTCTTAATAGCACTAGTTCATACAAAAAAATGCCTCCAGAATAAAAGTAGTCAAACTTAAACATGTCTGAGTCATTAAGAAAGAAAAATGAAGTCAAAAAAGCTGCTTTCCTGTAGTTTGTAAGAAACAGTCTTGGGTTAAAATATGAAATTGTGAGAATTAAAGGTATGGTGGGAGATCTTGGAAAAAACGGTTCCAGGTATTCAACAAGTGAGATTTTGAAAATATACACTCCCTCCCTCCTTCTTCAGCCCACCCCTCAAAACCACGCCTTCACGATTCATGAATACATGAATGCGCACCTTGTCTCGAGCGGTCACTGAAGTTCACAAGCATTCGCGAGAACTCACGTCGATTAGCCAACAAGCCAAACCACAGTAGCACACTAGCA
>JAQQZY010000027.1:19445628-19457768 GCA_030068375.1 Ostorhinchus rueppellii | reverse complement strand
AACCAAAAACGTAGTAAGTTGTAAGTAAACCATGGAATTTGATGTATTCTTTTTGTACATACAACATTTTTAATGCATGGATCAGCATTTTTATAGAAAGGTCTGTGTACTATTCAACAGCATGCAGCACTGAAAGAAAAGACACTACACTAATTTTACTACGTCTAGGTATGCGTTTATGAAATCAACATTTTTTTTAAATCAAGCAAACTAAATATTTCACCCAAATTACAAATTAAAGACTCATTAAGTCAATGAGTCTCTTACTAATTACTCATTAAGTCAATTTATTTGTAGAAAATGAAAAAAAGCAAACCCTGGCAAAAACATAACCTCCTTGGCGGAAGTAAATATCAAAAATGCTTCCTTACTCAAAATTAATATTTTCAGTTGGAGTTCACAAATGATTATTTGTTAGAAAAACACTGATTTTCAGCTGAAGCTTTCATGCCTCTTAACTTGCTCTTCTCAAGTCTTTTACATTGTTTTTGGGATCTGAGTCCCGTCTTGGCGCAAAACAACCAAGCAGCTCGGCTTTGTTTGATGGTTTGTGACCATCCATCTTGCTGTTGATCACATTCCAGAGGTTTTCAATAGCGTTCAGGTCAGGACATTTGGAATGGTCTCCTATCCCCCCCCCGAGTTGTGGATTTCTTTGGAAACTAATACAATACATACATATACAGTAATTATGAACATTATCTATTACAAGTATTCTTTTTTTTATTTTGGTCTTTGTTCATTTCTTTATCAACCTGTTAAACTGAAAACTTTCTCTGATGTCTGCAGAGGAGAGGGATTGTTGACAGAATGATGTCAGACTACATGGTTTTTATCTAAGCTTGTTGGTCCAATATCATGTTCATTATCAGTTGTTATTCTCAGGTCATCTCCCTCTTTTCATCTGCTCTACAGGTCAGGATGTGCTTATATTATGAGAAAAGAAAATAAAGTGAGTTCACCAGACTTCTCCAGGAAGTGCGGTACTTCTCTTCCCTCAAAAGAAATGAAGTAAAAAAGGGCCACTGGGCCAGAGTTGTGACATTTTGACCTCTGTAAGTTAAGAAGCTGAGTCCGCTCATATGGACTCACACTCGTGCACACACTCCGTTTATTTCCATTGCACGCTCATATTGTTGACATGGTAACAGATCCCTCTGAACTATGTGGGGGTCCTGCATAGACACACACATTATATCCCTCCACCCTGTGCCCCCTTGTCCTTGCAGAGTGCTGGCCAAGTCCCTGAGTTGCCTTATTCTTTCCCAATGCTGCCATAAGAGGAAGCCAGGGATTAGCAGGGATTATGCCATAGCGTCTCCATAGAGATTTACCAGGACTCTGCAGGGGGGAGTCCAGGCAACAGTAACTGTGACACCGGTTTTGGTGTTCGACAGGATGCTAAATAAGAGACAGGAAGTAGAATAGTATGGTCCAACAAAGATAAAAAGCAGTGAGTGACTAAAGAGAACAAGGGTGGGACATAATACTGAATCATTTATATAACCTACTGTATAATATATCGTATCATACTGATGTTAAATATTGATATTTTTACTAAAACAATAGCTTTCTAAAAAGATTCCCCAGCCATACATACGACTTAAACCTAAGATCTATGGATCTTTTTGTCATTTCATGTATTTGCACCTGTGAAACTGACACCACAATATATTCAGATACTACATAATTTCTGCTTTTTGCATGTTAATCAACATTTTTAGTCATTCACAATTACACAAACTTTATAATGTATTGTTTGCCTTGCTGCAATAGCATTTTATCGTGAATTGCAGTTATTGTTACCCTAGAAAAGTAGGTAACTACTGCAAATGTTTAAGAAAATCAAGGCAACAACACAAGGAGCAGAGATTCAATTGTGGATGTGGTCATTATCTGATATAATGATTACACAGAATATGTGATTCATCATCATGTTGTTATAGAGTTTGGAAATGTTTCGCTACTTCCAAAGCAGAATGTGGGAAAATCTGTCGAAAGGATGCAAGTGTAGTTCCCAAGATTTCTGATCCAGAACATGTGTTTGTTGCTCAACATCAGTATGTTTCACAATAATGAAATGGCACACAGTCAAACTAAACATATCCACAGAGGCCGACAGGAGTCAAGCATCCCTGAAACAACAGACAGCTTCAACTTTATTACCAGTGAGGAAGTGTACACGCACGTGAGTGTAATGACAGACATAAGGACACACAAGGACAAATAACAAAAGGAGACAAAGCAAATACTTTTAACAGCAAAAGTCACAGGAACTGGGATTCTGCGACTTACTCATTAACAGGTTGTACCTTGTGTGTTTAGAATAAAGACAATGCAAAGGGAAAGTTTAGGACGGAACCATGTGGCTGAAACAGCCGCATCAAACAAAGGAATAAAACAGCTTCATAAGGACATTGTTCTCACTGAAAGGGGGGGTGTCAGGGGGTTTCTAGGACTGCAAATCCCTCCACAAGCCCCATATGTTACTCTCTGTTAAATCTTTTAATGTGTTTGTGTAATTGTGTGTGTATTCCTGCATATGTGTATATGACTGCATGAATAGGTGGGTGTGTGTCTGTGCCACTTTAGCAGACAAACAGATTAATGTCATTATTGTTTGTCAGCACCATCCTGCTGTTACAGCTGGAATCTGTTACATCATCCCTGGGAATAATAGCATAGGCAGGCATAGAAGTAGAGCTGTATACAATATATGATGAATAAATAATAAAAAGATTAATTCAGCTACAAATGAGGAGAACAATGTGGGTTTTCATCCTTTATTTGTTCACATAAATTGAAAATGAAAAGCTTCTAAAAGTATATAAAGACCATAATACACTGTTCCAGTAATTTGAATGAGTAGAAACTGACATATTTGTGAATGGCTTTGATTAATCAAGAAATTCTGATGTTTTATATTCTCCCTGGGTGGTGTTCTCTAATATTTTGCCCATGAGTTGGAAAACAAAGAAAACTGTGCGCGCCTCCACACAGTCAAGTTCCCTCTATGATGACAGAAAAAGTAATTGATTACACACTACACTGAACAGACAGAGCCAAGGAAGCACAGCACAGAGGCAGAAAGGCCCAGAGAAGAGCAGGTAGGGGATGACAAGAGCAACACACGGCCCATCAACTTCATGAGCCTCAGTCTGCAGCTCATCAAGTTTTCATGAGAATCTATCGCACTGTCTGTGACTCACAACGATATGCACGGAGAGAAGAAAACAACACTGATTCTTGAATTTCAACTTTGCACTGCCTATACTTATCCATGAAGGGTCATCTTTTGTGACATAATGTATCTTGCATGATAAAGGTTTCATTCATTGATGTAAAGAGCTGTTTTTGTCTTTTAATTACAGTTAGTTGTGCATAATCATACTGACACTTCAGTATAGGTGACCTTAAATCTGATTATATTCTGTTTTTTTGTTTTGTTTTTTTACTCTACTGTAGTGATATGTCAATAATCACTGAGCAGTGATTTCACACAATACATTTAAAGACCACATCATGGTCTCTGGGAAACATTCTTGCCATTTTATATGTACCAAATACTTAAAGGTGCAGGAGAAAAAAAAAAAACAAATCAAAGAGGGGCTCTACATATATAACTTCAGTTTGCAGCTCTCTATTAGTCCAAATCTAAAAACTAAATATAACTACAGGTCAATACAGGTAAAAAGGCAAGATTCCAACACATAAACAGTAAACACATCACAATCCTGCAGAATCTGAAGACTTTATTAATCCCAGGTGGAAATTATTGGATGTTAGCTACAGTCATTCAAGTATAATAAAAAAGTAGCAAGAAAGAAATGATCAATACAACAAAAATAGAAAAAATATTCTGTTAAAATGGAGTCCTATTCCATAACAATCTGTGTTTCAATGTACAGCACCACCTGATCGGACTGAACGTTATGACACTTTTAGGTTTACTATGTCATGCAGCCGAATCCTGGACTAAATACAAATACATATGTATGTACATATGTAAAGATAAAAATAACCACAGTAAAAAAAAAAAACATATCACTACTCTGTCACTTTATGGCAAAGAAAGAAAAGAAATCCATTCAACAAAGCCAAAAGAATACCTGTTGTAGAATATTAATAAGGTGCTTGGTCATGTTATTGATATGATATTGTTATGAAGCGTAAGCTATTTAGCCACAGGTTTGAGAAATGGGCAAGACTGGAATCTTTCGCCTGTAGTCTAAATAACTTTGACGTGTTGGTGTTTCATGCCATTATAGAAAATGAAGCCACTATTCCAAGCTTGTGTCAACACACTGTGCAGAGCAGCAGAGTCAAGTCCAGGTCATATCTGATGGAAGGTGATCACTGATTGGTAATAGCACCTGTCAATCATGTATTGAACTCCCATTAAACTTGCCTAGTTACCTTCATAACACAAACAAACAGTAGATGCTGAAGTCTCATGTCCTCTCAGACCACTTGAATTCCAACATGGCAAAAGGTAACTATTGAATTTGCCCAATGTTGCTAAAAAAAACATCAAGTGCTGCTGCTTTGGTTGATTAATCAAGAAAATAAGAAACAGATGAATCAAGACTGAAAAGACTCATTAATTGCATCCTTATTTGCTTCTCGTGCTACATATAAATGTGGTATAAGGTAGGAAAAAAAAAAAAAAAGAGTATAAAAGTTAGGTTATTAGTGCAGCTCATGCAGCTTTGGACACAAATTCCAAAATACAGGTATGAATGATGTGCCAGGGTTAAAGTCCTTTTCAAGCTTTACTGTGTCAACGTAATAACAGTTTTCTAATATGTAGATATGCAGTTTTACTTTATAATGGTCTATAATTAAGGCTTCAAGGGCAACAGCATTTTTAAACCCCATCATTGTTGGAGCTTCTGTTGCTGCCATATCATTACTTTTCCACTCATCACTACTTTACTCATTAGCAAAAGACAAATGTAGTCAGCATGTTATGTATTTCATGCCTGGAAAAGCTTCGTCACGTGGATCCTGAGGTCAAATGCAGTTTTCTCTGCTTTTATATATATATATATATATATATATATATATATATATATACAGTGTATTTTATAAGGGTTTATTCTGATCACATGTTGCTGTGAGTGTGGGGCTGTTTTTTGGGAGGGGGTCTGTCTGTAACCGGACCACAGTATGAGTCATACTATGAGTTCTGGCTCTTAGCAAGAGGGAAGCCCAGGGTGTGTCCACTGAAGTTCACATCAGGAGGTGTGTGTGAGAGAGACAGAAACAGAAAGAGAAGAGTGAATGAGTGGATCCGTCACCTGTAGCTTAAACCAGATCCAGATGTAGGAAGAGGAATTCATTAATCAGATGTGTCAGGCTGAATTATGTTCTGTATGTGTTTTCATACCTGTGTGTGTGTGTGTCTGTGTATGTTTATGTGTGAGATTTTAGGATTTGGCCAGTAGATGGGGTCAGAGTACAGCGACGTTCAGCCCCAAATGTAACTGTCTGTGCCAAAACACACACACACACACCACATACACATGAGTGCGGTCTACAGTAATGCCCTCTACCGCCCTGTCCCACTGGAGATAAGGTTTGGAGTAATGTCAAGGTCTATTGAGTTACACCTAATTAGAAACTCTTTACCATCGAAAAGGTCCGATAACCATCAGATAAGGGTCAGATAATGACCTCCAGCACCTTAAGAGGACATGACACCCATGACATCAAACCATTTTCCAAGCTTCATTTAAGCTCAAAGCACATTAGTTCTCTATTTAGATGTTCCCCTTCCTTGTTTCACTTCCCAGTTCTTGTCTGGATTTATTTATAAGCACAACTAGCTCACTTCTGCTTTTCTAGAAAGCCGACTCCACTAAATCAAAACACTTAAACGCAGCAGACTCTGAAAAGCTTCAGGGGGCTGAGCGTGTCTGTGTGTTTGGCCTGCCCCAAACAAATGTTTTCATAATTCAGGCGGTTAGAGCAGTGAACCGGCTTGTCTAGCACCGTCACCATGGAAACGTTGGGTTTACTAATGAGAGGTCGCTGAGGATGGGAGCTCTTCCATCCAGAAACAAAAGCGTCTGCGCCCAGCAGGGCAGAAAACAAGCCACACACTCGTCCAATCATCGACACGTGCGCCCAAGAGTCCATTATCACCACCACAACAAAGCCATGGAAATCAATACTGACTATCAAGAACACATTATATGAGCTACATAAACCTGACAGTTGTGTTTCAGTGGACTCCATACATTCACAAACACAAAGAAATAGTGTCCAAAATCACAGAATGCACTTTTTGGACAATAGGGATCTCTCAAACAAATACACATGCAAATATGTTTAATGATAGGATTAAGTGGTTCAGAAAATAAGACAATCATGCAAATTCAGATTACATTCAGTGAATTATAACCATAATATCTCATTTCACTTCAATGAAACAGCCACAACACTGAACAAAATGATAGATTTCTCCGAATTTGAACAGTCTTGGTAATATCTGATCTAATATTAGTGGACAGGTCAACAAAGTATCATACACAGACTTTGTTACTCTGAGATATTTTAATGTGGAAGCGGTACATATTATAGCCTTAAGTATACACACATATGGGAATGACCTCCTTATGGTCCCCTTCCTGCTATTTCCCACTGAGAATGACGTGTGTGTGAGTGAGAGTGTGGGGGATATTGGGAGGGGTCTACTTCCAGATGTCATCACATAAGCAGAGGCCCGAGTTAGAAAGCACAGGAAATGGAGAACTGGCGTAAAGGTCCTGACTCAGTGTATATAATATGTGTGTCCAGCAGGTCACGGCACAGTCACAGTAAACTTATATTTGTGAAGAGGTAAAACATGTGAGTCATGCCTCGTATAAATTAACTGAGTCACAGTGAGACCCTCGATGAGTCAATTTGACTCATCTATATATTTTTACACCTGTACTAGTAGTGTAAGATGGTGTGTCCTCTTTGTAGGAAAAAGTGACAAAGGCTCCACAACCGAAACAGAAAAAATGTGTCTGTGATACATAATATATATGGGGAAATCCAATGCATTATATATGCTAGGATGGGATATGGGAGCGTAGAGTGACCTCTATACGACCGGGGTAGTGCCTGTATGCATAATGGATGAGAATATGGAATAAATTATGAGATAAGGCAGACTAATCCAGAATGGATGTACAATAAAATGACATGGTGAAGAAAGCAGAAAGGAAATGGAGAATGGCAGCATTAGTGTGCCCTCTAGTGGTAAAAAAAAGTAACTGAAGGGTCAAATAACATCTAGTGAGGAGTTCTGCTGTAATGGACTGACACATTAGTTTAACCCTTTAAAGCAGACGTTCCCAAACTTTTTTGGCTGATCACCCTCAGAACATAACTAGAGAAGTTAAATCATCCCAAGATCTGACAAATTTCACAGTTATGGACTACAAACTAATTAATTTACAACACTAATATTACATTAAGGTGTCTATTAGTTTAGTTTAGTTTAGTTGAAAAGGAACAATGCAATTTAATAAAACACATGATTACACATGGTTTAAAAAAAAAAAAAGAAGACTAGTTTTCATCTGTAGTCCCCTTGCTACAAATGTTTTCCTCAAAATCAGTTATTGTTATTAGTCTACTATTTTAGTTGCTTATTCATACTTTCAGATAACTATAGAAATATTTAGTTTAGTTTACACAATATTTTATCATAGTTTAGCCAAATTATCACTAGCTTTCTGCATTAAACACATATATTTTAAGTATTTATTACCTATTTCCACTTATGTGCTCAGCTGGCTAGCTTAAATGTACTTTCATGTATTATTTTTAATGTTTTTATGTACTGTGACATAAAGTGATAACAGGATATTACTCATATTGATACCTCATTTAATAAGATTATTGTATTTCAGCATGACACCGGTTTCAGATCCTATTTATTTGCTTTTCCCTTCTTAACTACATGTGGATATATATTATATACTTAACTAAATGTCCTTTGCAAGTAGCCTCGAGCAAATATAAAAGGACTCCTGGGATACATGCACCCCTGGTTTGCTTTAGGGAAATATCATTAAGACATAATGAAGCCATATGCATGTTACTGTCTAATTAATTTGTTTACAGTTGATCTCCAGTTGAAAGACCAGAAAAAAAAAGCTTCCTTTTTCCTGGTTTGACTGCAGGCATTTGGGTTGATTTTGTTGTTTGCCTGCCCTGTCCCATGTTTGTCTTTCCCTTGTTTGTCTTTCTCAGTGTGTTTTCAGCAACTGTTGGCTTTTTCTTAGCCTCGCTGCACAAAACACAATGTAAACCATTAACTTGAGGCCAGGACCAGATACACACCAACACTTCAGGGATATGGACTGTGTTGCAATTGATTTCCTGGTGACTGGGGTGCATTTTTGTGGTTACCATGGAGACAGTCAAGCTGTGGCCAGCTCAGGGATTTTTTTTAGATTGTTGGTTGGACGAGTTTTGCACATACACAGCTACACAAACTAGCACAACTGTAGCCCACGATGAGATAATGTGTTTTTATTCACGGTGCTTAGAGTTGGTCGGTGAAACATAAGACTTTTTGTGCAACTTGTCATATAACATTGTATTGGGACATAGGCTGCAAGTTCTCCAAAACAAACTGAGAACTGGGACTTCAACTAAGGTTGTTCTCCTTTGGATCTTCTTACATTTCTTTCTTAATTTGCTGGTGATGCCTGTTTCTTACGACAGATCAAAATAGCCCAACAGCACTTTAAAACACCAACAAGCAGCATGCTAAATTATGTGTTTGGTCATTCTGACTTAAAATGTAATAACTATTGACTTTATTTAGAAGGATCAGTAGGTGATTAGTCCCAGACAAAATTTTTGTCTGCATTCATGTGATTTTTGCTGTTGTGTCTGTGTGTATTTTCTTGATAATTACATTAAAGACCAACTTGAAAACTAGATCTCAATAAAATGTCTATTAAATGCAGAGAACACTTTCTTTTTTTCTCATAGAATAACACCAACACCGGGATCAAAATGTGTTCTTAGCAATATGAGCATGATTCAGTTTATTGATCTCTTGTTCCTTCTGCGGGGACGAAAGAATCAGAGACAACAACCCTCCTTTTGTATAGTAACACATCTTGACTGCCAGAAACACATGGAGGGAATCAGCTGCTATGTGTGAAATGAACAGAAAAGGGTTTTTATATAATGCTGGAGACTATATATATTACAGGATGAAACAGTTGCTGTATATTATGGGACCGTTTCCAATGTGTGCACCATCTGGGTTACCACCAGTATCCACTCCAGAAAGCATGCCAGAGAACATTTGTGATATTGTGAGTCGAAACAGCGCTTTTTCTTTTCTTGCGTGATTGTAACCTTAATCTTTTGATCAAAGAAATCCACTGGCTTGGTTAAAATAAACTTCACTCTGACCTTGACAGCTCTTACTGATCCAGCACAGGCTTGGCAGTACAAGTTACCAGTTTTTCAAAGACATCTGCATTCTCTGACAGGGGGCTCTGCTGAGCCAACACTGCCAGGGGTCCTCCACATGGAAACCTGCTGGCGAGCCTGATAGACTTGCAGCTGAATATGACAGGATCATCTCTGTGAGGGGGCTTGATGATGGTGACATCATTCCTGGACTCTACTGGAGGGTTGTTTTCTGACTATGGAGGAGCCAACTGCACCAGGGGGGCTACAGCTGCCAGTGTCAAGGCACAAACTGGGAGGGGGCATGTGATGCATTACCGAGGGGCTGATTAAGGCTGTTTTATGCTGGTAAACCACTAAATGCTGGCCTGACTGTTGCTGTGGGGCTGTAACAGTTGGCAGGTGGCAGGATTCTCCAAACAAGCAATTCTAAGACCATCATCTGTCCTAGTTACTCACAGCTGCGTGCCATACACATGGAATATTCCTGATGTTGGCGTGATTCATAAAAAGACCAACTAAACCATTTTTAAAGAAAAAAAATATTTTACTCACCCATTACCCAGATCATCAATATCATCATCATCCTCATCATCCTCATTGGGACTCTTCCCACCAAGGTCACTGTCGCTGAGGTAATCTCCCTTCAACAGAGCTGGATCTGAGTCATCCAGAGTTTCAATGAGGTGGATTCTGGAGGGGTGGCTTATCCGGAGGGGAATATCTGACTGGGCGTTGCCAGTGGACGGGGCATCGCCAGCCTGCAGACGAGGGCTGGCTTGGCCCTGGCGCCACGACAATGGAGATGAACGATTTGATAGACTGGAAATAGAGAAGGCAGCAGCTTCATCACTGTCGTAGCACATGGTACCCTCCACACAACTATGGAACAAAAGACAGGAAAAGTTTCAGTTACTAAAGTTAGAGCATTCCTCCTCCACCCAGCTGTCGCTCCTCCTGTGCTAATATTCCAACTCTTTTGTTGGACTTCATTGTGTAAAGTCTTAATTATAATTTTTAAAATCATAAAGGGTAAGGGCTTGGTTGGTTTTCAGGTGTCTGTCTATATGTATAGTTAATTGTACGGGGTGGGTGAAAAGTAACTAGGCATTGAAATTGGTAATAAAATCCATATTGCTATTAGAAATTTGTTGAAAGAAATGATACACATTCTATATTACATGGGAAAAGAAAAGTAAATCTTCATATTTCAGCATAAGCGCCAGTGGTGTCAACCAGTTTCCTCAAATGGCCAGGGATGGAATGAACAGCCTTGTAAGAAATAAAAAATAAGAAATCCCCATTAGTTTTGTCTGTTTCAAAAATGTTGTCATCATGACTTGAATGATACTAAAAATTCTATAAGCAGTTTCTAATGCCTAGTTACTTTTCAGCCACCCTGTAGTTGTCTCTTTGTACAAACGCATGCCTGTACAGTATATGTCATGTACACCTGTACTTTAAGATTGAAACTGTACAGCTCTCTGGCTTTGTGCCACCACACATTTGTATGATCCAACAAAAATCAGCATCACTGATCTCACAACATCATACAATCCTTTTGCTAAAGCAGCACAGCACATCACTGCTTAGAACCCGGGCTGGCAAATGATGAGCATTAGCATATTAAAAGCTACTGGGGCTCAAACTGTGTGACAGTATGTGCTTTGGCCTTGTATGTTAAAATTAGCCTTGTCTTCAGGACACAGACTCATCCCCACAAGAACCATCAATAGGGACATTCTCAGATGAAATGCTTGAGGGCTAACATAAAACAGGCAGAAAGAAAATGGAGTGGGGATGAGAGTGAGGATACTCGTCTTGTTTGAGTGGATTTTCACAAGCTTTGTGTCTGTTCTGAATATACATCAGGGAAAATATGTGAGCATACAAGAGCTTGCAAGCTCACCAATCCATTTGTTTAATTCATGCAAATCTCCCACTGTAAACACTCATTTTTGGGAGGAAATATGACATCTTGTTTGACAGGAAACTTCTGCGGACAGGCGGTAGGCCTCAAAGCAGAACATGTCTTTTGGGACACCAGGGAGTGATTCAAGGTTATTACACTATACGAAAGTATGAATGGCAAGGAAATGTATTCCAGCAGGGAACCATCTGCTGATTTACTCTTCATGTAGGGAGCTCCTACCGAAGGACAAGAGGATACATGGCACTAGACACACGGACAGGCAGACAGAGGGGAAACTCTCAAGGACATGAACCTGAAGAGATGCTAACAGCCACCAAAAGCCATTCAGTGAAAGACAGGAAGCAGAAGGAAGGGAAAGGACACACACATGCTCACATGCACTTAATCATAGCATTATTGCATGCCTTTTTGTCTGTATGAATGTGAGTCGTGCATGTGCATTGGGAGGGCTGGCTTTGAAGTGAGCTTTGAGCTAATCCTGCTTCAGCTCCGATTTAACTGACGCAAAGAGAGAGCAGAGCAGGCGGAAAATGACAGGCTAACAGCTACTGGTCTATCAGGAATAATGATATTGATCTGAGGGCCCACAGGCAGTTTCCCACCACACCCCGACACGGTTAGCAATGTCAATAAGTCGGCCCATCTCAACGGCTGTTTCGTTATGAACTTGTTTTCTTTTGTCTTCATGTCTATTGTACTGTGTGTGTGTGTGTGTGTGTGTGTGTGTGTGTGTGTGTGTGTGTGTGTGCGTGTGTGTGTGTGCGTGTGTGTGTGT
>JAQQZY010000027.1:19433168-19445013 GCA_030068375.1 Ostorhinchus rueppellii | reverse complement strand
GTGTGTGTGTGTGTGTGTGTCTGTGTGTGTGTGTGTGTGTGTGTGTGTGTGTGTGTCTGTGTGTGTGTGTGTGTGTGCGTGTGTGTGTGTGCGTGTGTGTGTGTGTATGACTGACCTGTGGCTGAGCTGCACCCCTCTCAGACTGGTCATGGTTTCTTCAAGGTTTTGTCGAAGGTCCAGAACATTTTGCACAGTCCTCTTCCTCTGGGACTCTGGATCTACACACATGAAACAGGAACATGATTTGTGTTACATTGTAAAATATTATATATAAATTAGTGTAGAGCAAATAATATCAAATGCAAAATAAGAAATATTTATAGAAAAAACAACAGATCTAGCAAGAAGAGCACATGGAGGGCATAGTTCTACATACTAGCATGTTTAATGTTTAACTGTTCTTGCTCAGAAATGTAGTGAGTCCTCTTTGGACTATGCCCTACCCATATGCAACATTTTATTAAAATGTACTTGGTAGTTTTTACACAATTACCATGACAGACAGATATACAACATGTAATGAAAACATCAATAATAAACAGATTTAAGACAGTCAATAAACAATGAACAGGAAGTGTTCCGTTACTGGCTACACCCAGAGGTTCTTTCTCTAATCTTAATAAGATTGTTTGTGTTCTGAAACCTTGATGCCAAAATTTTAGATGACAAATAATTATCCCAACAAAGCCTGAAACAAAAGCAGGCTAAAACGATCAAACTAGAGAAACTGCAATCCATGACAGATGTTAGCGTGAGCAGAGCTGTTTTTTTTGGGTTTTTTTTGAAAGGCAGTTGTGCGACATAAATTAAATATGATACTCCAAGTGCCAGACAGACTAAACAACACACAGCCCTCTTTACCCGTACAGTTTTACACAACCATATCCCCGTCTGTCCTTTCTCTGTTCGTCTCAATCCGTCCTCAGTCACAATGCTACTGTGCCCGCTTGTTGCACTGTGCCCTCTGACCCCAGCATGCATGACAGCAGAATAAACCAAATGTGCCTCTCACTTAAACCCATCAGGGGACACACTGGCAGTTGTCTCACCCCTTCCTAAAACTCTAATCTGCTCAGATTGGGCTGTGTAGACTCATGCTGGGCTATCCAGCCAGACAGCATTTTCATGTGTGTGTCTGCATCTGTGCACATGTGTGTCTTCAGACATTTTCCCCCATGGCTGGAAGACTGAATGCAATGACGGACAATAGGATTGTCTAAATCGACTTGAAACACTTGAATTACCACAGCACCAAAAAGGCTCAGCCACTGAAGATGGGAACACTTTTTCAGTGGCCGAAATGAGAAAAAAATTGGAACACAACCACTGCTCTAGTCAGGTTCATTCAGTGTCGCAGATAAAATTATGTAATGTGAGTGTTTTTGATGTCTTAACAATCAGTTGTTGGGCCCATGTCTTGTGTAGATTTTTATCTTTGAAAGGACAATCCTGTTGTTCTAATGAGCCGGTCCACTACACAGCAGGCTTTACGACTGGTCTGTAACAATTTTCTCTCGGTGGGCGACAAAATCCTGCGGTAACTCTTGGTCAGCAACCTTGCTGTACTAAAACAAACATGAATGTCAGCTAACAGCACATTTTCAGTGCAGTTTGAGCTGAAAATAAATAGAACACAAACAAAAAAAAAGTGGGTAAAGCACAGTGTGAGTGTACGGACCTGGATGGAGAACATAAACATAAGGTTCTTAAGGAGAAGCTGCGAGTCTTCATAGTGAAACCTGATCCAGATGAGATAATGTGGTGTGCCTTCAATGTGTTGCATTATAGGATGATTTTTCTGTGTCATTAAACAACAGACAGATTCATGGCTGGACTATAAACGAAACAATGCCTAATTACTACTGTCTGACAGTTAAATATTTTGTGTTCAACCGGTGACCCCTAAATTCTGTGTTGTATTGTCTGTTGATAAAACAAATAAAAACAAAGTATAAAAAAACAAAAACCAGACAGATCCAGGAACAGTGGACTGAGCAGGCTGATCAGCGTCATATAATACATTTATCATCGTTCAGACAGTCATTAAATTGTGTCCAGCTTTAGTTCTAACTTCTGCTATCACTTTCAGTATAAATGGAACTAAAAACGTCTTCACTAGTTCAGATGTTGTGAAATTACTACACAGACACAAATCTATCGTGTCCACAATAAGCTCATCAGGACCCCTAGAGCACATCATGTGACCTTGACCCTTGCACTCTCTCATCAGCTCTGTGATTTTATGTGTAATGGGGGAGGGGATAAAAGAGTTATAGCACTGAGATAAAGGGCAGCGTATATATTCAATGATTCAGTTCAATGGACCATTAGAACTGACCAGCTGACCCCCGAATAAGCAGAAAGATTCACTAAGTCTGTCATTTTTAGGCTTTAGAGAACTGAAATTAAGAAAGTTATTTTTACCTGAATGTTTGGTTTCAATATTAAAAGGCGGCCCAGTGCTTCATCATGATAGAGCTCCTAGATCCGGACATTATTTACAAAAAAACCCTACAGTACCCCCACAGACAGCACACACCCCAAGTTCAACTTTTACTATCAGGTAGAATGTTCAAGAGTAATATAGCCAGAAAACTAATACGGTTCCTACTCTAGAGCTGTTGCTTGTACAACCCCACTTCCACCACAGATAAACACTGGCATACACCACTAAAGATCCTATTATTGTTTTTTTTTTTTAATTCTGTATTCAAGTAGTTTTAACAAGGCTATCAATGTTGCTACTTTCTAGATTGATTTTTGAGTTGTCTTAGAGTTGAGTTGTAAGTTTACAAAGAGATGCCAAGACAGTTTCATTGTGTACTTTTGTATCATGACAATAAATGTTCATTCATTCAAAAACTGACAAAGAATGTAAAAGTACAAACTGACAAGTACTTACCTTTAACTATATACATGTTAGATTATACTATAACAAGTTACATAAAATGAAGAATTACATCTAAAAACATATATGGCCTTAACTATTCACACACACAACCCACCCCCCAAACCAGTCCAGCTGGTTAGTGAGGACGGGCCTTTCTAATGAGCAGGGAAGGACAAATCCTGAGCTGCCAGTGGTGTCAATCTAAGCAACAGCTGCAGACTATACCCTGAGCCCATAGTGCGTTTTTAAATGGTGGGTCACACGCGCAAACACACTGAGAAACACTTACACTAGACCAGTTTTACAAAGCTGGATTGATTTCTCCCAAAGAGAATAGCCACATAGACAATTGATTATCTAACCCATGGGACAGGCTGTTGAATGGAGAGATGATGAACTCATTGTGATCCAGCCTTCTGCTACTAACCCATATAAAGACACAGATGCAGTATACAGATACTGATGTGAAAGCATGAAAATTGCAAAAACAGAAATTTCCAAAACATTACAAAGTATTGTTTTACACTCCAGGAAGTGTTTATATGAAAGTCAGCAATGAACAGTGTAAAAATTCGCATGATAAGCATTCTGAATTAGCATTCATACAAAGGTGCAACAAGAACAAAGAAGCAAATGCAGGCAAAGTCTGACACATACTCAGGCAGACACACACAACAAAGGCAGCCTTTAATTGGGCGATTTTAATTACCCTAAACGCGAGCTTTGTTTAACATTGGCGTCAAATTGATTAGATACGGTCTGCGTGATTGTGCATGTGCAACTGTGTATATGTGTGTGTATGTGTGCCTTAAAAGACTTCCTGTCCCGCCTCTGCTCTGGCCCTGGTGGTCCCAGCTGGCATGGGGTGAGTGGGGGTTTGTGGTAGTGGTAGGGGAATTAGAGATGCAAATATCCCTGTCAGCCCTGGCAGCTCCCCAGGGGTGCAGATGAATTACACTGATCTGGTTTAAACTGAGTGTGTGTCTGTGTGTGTGTGTACACGTGTGAATGTGTACATGTTGGGATGGTATGCTCCACCTGCCACTCCTCAATACACTCATGGACACACTCCAGTTCTGAAGAGGCTGTGAAACAAGCAGGAGAGCCTTTGATAATGGACCACTCAGACACCTGAAAGGAGTCACCAACTTAGGGAGAGAGTGTTATTGGAAGCACAGGACAACCTCTGCATCTTAATGCAAGTCTGCTATAATGAGCGTAAACAGAAAAAAAAAGAAACTAAAGAGAAGAAGACTACTAAAGATATTTGGTATTCTTAATTACCTCCGCCAAGGAGGTTATGTTTTTGGCAGCGAATATTTGTTTGTCTGTCTGTCTGTGTGTCTGTGTGTGTGTGTTAGCAACTTTACAGAAAAACTACTGGACGGATTTTCTTGAAATTTTCACCAGTGATAGAGAATCACCCAAGGATGTTCCCATTAACTTCTGGTCACGATCAGGATAAACCTCTGGATCCAGGATTTTTTTGAAAATCCGGAAAATCCCTATCTCTCATCATTGTGCAAAATAAAAAAAAACTCATATCTCTGTCAATATTCAGCCGATTGAGTCCCTCATGTGGGATGATAGAGGGTCACACCTGCTATCATGTGGTACATCATGATGTCAATATCTCTAGCGGTTTTGATGTCTTGACGTCATAACCTTGGCGGAGGTTTGCGCTCACTGAGTGCTCTTGTTTCCTATAAAATCTATTAGCCTTTACATTAGCAGCAACATCATCGGAGCAGGTATTTAAATTTGAAGTAAGGTGAACATAATTACATCTAGACTGGGGACTGGATAAAGAATTGAGTATTGTTGCCTTTTTGACAGTTTCACACTGCAGAACAATGTCAAGCTCATGTATCTATGCTGCTTGAAAATTGCAGCTTGTGTTACTACAGAGAGGAAGAAATGACGTGGTTTCACAAAGGAAACCGACACCTTTTTATGAAACATGGACTTTAAGGGGCACTTTACACGGTAACGCTCGGGGTTGAAAAATGCAAAATATTTTATCGGATGTCCATGTTGTTTAGATGGTAACGGTGTTTTGGGAGGTTGAAAACGCAAAAAAGTGAAACCACCCTTCAGAGTGGAAATCTTAAAAACACTCCACCTTCACGTCACCGTGTAAAGGATGAAAAGCGCAAAACTGCGTTTCTTGTCACATAGAAATGACATGACAAGCATGTGACAGGACCGGAAAAACAAGTAAACAATATGTGAAGCCCTGTGACGGAGGTTCAACTTGGCCTAGCCGCTGGAATTTACATCCAAGAGTCCTTTCAGCAACTGATAAGAATCCTGATAGAGAGGAGTAGAGAACAGAGACCAAGAATTAAATACGTTCTATAAATTCTTGACGCACCAATACAGAGGAGGTGACCTAGACAGCTGTGGATGTGACCTCGGAGGACTTCTCATGTTATGTTAACTGTATTTTGTGTGTTAGGCGTGAACAGGTAGAAGAGAAGTAAATAGATTCCAGGCAGGCACTCTTGGGAGTGTTGCCACCTAGCCATCTGGTGTGTATACTGCACTGATATATATATATATATATATATATATATGAAATTTCACACACTTTTGCGTTTCCATTTGCACAAGTTTCACCCAGAAATGCTCTTCTAAATACGGAGTTAAAAGTGAGACAGAAACGTGTATTTCCCCTTTTTTTCTATCTATCCCCACACAGACAATTGATCAGGAATCAATAACACATCAGACAGATAGGCAGAATCAATAATGGAAATGGTGTCAATAAAATCTAATCAATTCTCATGCTTTGTCAGGACTATTGTTGAGCTGTGCGAAATAAATTCTCCCATTGCTCTAAATACGAATCCATATTATCTAAATTTTTGGAGTTTTTGGAGGATAACGAAAAACAAAATCTTGGTTCTCCATTTGTTAAGAATCTAAATGTAAATGTTCAGAAATAGTTCAGAATAGTTTGATTTTTAAAATAAAATTAAACTAGTTGAAGCAAACGTTAATCATAAAAATGGTGTATTTGTTGGTTGCTGTAACAATATTGACAGCGTCATGACAACAGTGCACTACAGTATATGATCCTTTGGCTGAACACACAGTATTTGTTATCAGTACATTTGCTTTCTTGGACTCTTGTTTGTACAAAAATATAGAATCTCTGGAAGCTTAGTCTTTAAAATGAGAGAAAGGGATAGGGCTATGCATGGTTGATAAAGCCCAATGTCTAACAAGCAAAGACAGTGAAAACATAAAAAGAGAAAAGCTGCTGTCTACATGGTTTGTTCTCTTGGGTCACTTGACTCCACTCCATGAGAAAGAAACAAACTCCCCCAAGATGCACTAATGGTTCTGTCCTTGCACTGTGCATGTGTGTGTTTAAAGTACTTGTGTAGTACTGTCACATCCTTCTTTGACAGAGTGGTTCTGCGTAGTGACTGTAAATGTGTGTTCAGGCATCTCCCTGCACACTGAGAATATCAGTTCAGCAGAATGTGAATGAAGCTTTGAGTAATGGCTCTTGTTTCTATTCTTTCCTTCCTTCCCTCCGGAGTTAATTTGTCTCCGTCCTGTCCACGTGTGTGCATATATGGTGGTGTCACCGTACCCCTCCTCCAGATACAGTACATTTATTACATTAGAAATGGGTGTGGTTGAGCATCATTGGTGCCATACATTTTCACACCGTAAGTGACATGAGCACATCTTAAAAATAAAAAAATCAAAATGTTAATCTCATAGCATAATTGTCAAAATCAGTCTTTCTCAAATGGGGGTACATGTACTCCTGGGAATACTTGAAATTTTTTGGGAAACATACATTAAATTAGTCGTAATGTGCTAAATACAGAATAAATAATGAGAATTAATGCGGAAATATAAAACACAATAAATACATTCATATGATAAAATAATCTTAATCATCTTATTTAAGCTTTGGTACCATTTTAAGAACATTTCCATTTTATAATATTCCAGATGAGTGTGTTTGAGTAATTAAGTAATTATTTTTTATTGATGAAAGGTTAAGAAGGTCCTGGGTTCGATTCCAGTCAGGGACCTTTCTGTGTGGCGTTTGCATGTTCTCCCTGTGCTTTTATGGGTTTGCTTCAGGTACTCCAGCTTCCTCCCACCATTCAAAGACATGCACCAGTAGGTTAACTGGTTAATTTAAATTGCCCATAGGTGTGAATGTAAGAGTGATTGGTTGTTCATCTCTACAGTCAAAAAAAAATATTAGACAACTTTTTATTCTCATTCAATTTCTTGTTCATTTTAATGCCTGGTAACTAAAGATATATTTGTTTGGACAAATGTAATGATAAAAAAAATTGCTCACAAGAGGGGAATTTCAGAGCTGATATCTATCCATTTTCCATGTCTATAGCATTGTACTGACAAAAACAGTGCTTTTAAGACATTCCATGTTTTCTTTTCTGTCTGTTTTACTAATGATACAGACAGGAGTTAGTACTTGATTGCGTAACCATTGTTTTTGATGACTTTTGATGATCTAATTTTGTTTTTTGAGACTGTATTTGTCAGCCCTGTGATGAACTGGCAGCTGGTCTAGGTTGTACCCCGCCTTCGCCCATAGGCTGGGATAGGCTCCAGTAACCCCCACAACCCTAGTGAGGATAAAGCGGGTTCAGATGATGAAGGAATGATGAAAGGTTCATTTATTAATTAATGACCAATTCACTTATTTTTCTTATCAATGAAAATGGGCACTTTTCAGTTTATATTTCATATACAAAATTTACACACAAAAAAAGTACTTCTATAATATTACAGTTAAAGGTATGTTGTTGTCCATTTACAAAGTTTTGAAAATAAAAACAAACACTTTTGGCACAGGAACAAATTTTGCCTAATTTTTTCAATCAAAAATCCTCAAGTGAGAGTCGGGTAAAAAAAGTATATTTCAGTGGGTACTCCACCATAAAAAGTTTGAGAACCACCCAGTTTGAGTCATATTTTTATCAGCGCAACTTTATCCTCCCAACATTTCTGCTTCATTTTGCGTCATTGGTTATATCCTGGAAAAATATGACTTATGCAATGATACCATAAGGCAAACGATAAGCTTTAAAGTGGCTGTTTGTCTCCTGCATAGACAATCATTAGAGAATTCCTGACAGGTGACATAGAAGTCTCACAAACAGGATGCTAGTAAAACTTCTGTTATGACTATTGTTAGAGAATGTTTACAAAACCTGCAAAGACATACATGATGTGGTAACCCAGACACTACTTGGTGAAACTGTTGAGTACCAACTTAATTTGGTAGCTTTTATTTTGTTTGACCATCTTGAATAATGTTTTCACTCCTTGTATTCTTTCTTTCTCCCCTCAGCCGGCATCACAGCCCCCCTACTGACCTCAGACAGTTTGCAAAACAGGAAGCATTACAACATACAACCATTCCTGCACATCTGGACAGAGCGAACAAGCACGCAAATGAACCCATTTGCAAGTGTACACACATTAATACAAAGACACACACACACACACAAGTGCTTCACCAGGATGTCACAACAGGATGTCAGATCTGTTGAGATTAATGAACACAGTTCGATGCTATGTGTGTGTTAACCAAACTGAGATGATAGATGTTGGTTAAAATCACAAAAATGATGCTGGATTATTCTCATGAGAGTGAGTAGTGTGTTAGTGTATAACTGAGAAAAAGAGGAAACCAAGAGAAAATAAGGGGAATGTGGGGAAATTAAACTGAAATAAAGGGTGTATAGCACATGGGCTTAAATGCCCTGAGTAGTGAATCACAGGTGCAATTCCCAGTTGGCTGGTTAATGACAGGGTCTTACTCCGTTTACTGGAAAAATAATAAAAACGTATGTGATACATTTATGTTAACTCTGAGAAGAAACACTGCAAGTACTTAGAAGCACATGTGGACATGCTGACCCACACATGCTTGGAAACATACCCAGATCCAGCATTCCCTGAGCAAAAACCCATCTCTCTCTTATCCCCTCAATTCAGATCTCCTCACCCGAAAACCTGGCGCTGAGTCTTGACCCAAACACAAATGAACACACACACTCACAATATCTCCTTAACCACAAGCCCAGTGTGCTTAGTGGGGAAGATGAGGAAGCTTGAAGTGACCTCAGTGGACAATACTGCCTCAGACAATGTTGAGACCTCATAAAGGTGACACCAAAACACCTCCCTTCACCTCACCTTCCCGATTCTGCTTCACAACACAAAGAGTGATGTGTGTGTCGGTTCCTCTGTGCTGTTTCGCTGCGTGAGATTCAATGCAGGTGTGAAATTCTTTGAACAAGATAAAGAGAAGCACAATCCAAAAAGCACACATGGTTTTCAGATGAGGCAAAAAGAATCACCTGGAAGAACAGAATAAGCAGTCTGAAGGATGTGTGTGTGATATTATGAAATGTGAAATATCTAACACTTTTAGCAGCACCTCTTGTGCTTCCTGGGTGTACACTTGAAAACTCCAATCTAAATCTGATCCGATCTAAATACAGACTGAGGCTTACAAACATCGGTATAAGCACATAGCTACGCTTTAAATGAGCTGCAGCATCGAGCCAAAGCAGACCAAACTGTGTGGCAATGTTTGGGTGTATTTTCGTTCAAGAGTTGTTTCCTGTGGAACTGTATTTTACGATGTGCTTAAACGCAGCTGTAACTCTGCTCTCACATGTCTGACACACAGCCTGCACTCTGTGTGCTGCGCCTGCACTGTTAATAAGGTGGTGGGTAGATCTAATGACAGCAAGTAGCAAGTATCTCTACTAAAATGACATGTGCTGCAAACAATGAAGCACAGAGGCCGAATGAAACGGGTTCGTAGGTTTAAAATGAGAACGGAGGCTATGTCAATAAAATCAGCAGGTTTTCAGATATTTTAGTGTTTAAAGGAAAGAAATGTTAAAGTATGTGACAGTAATTAAATGCCAGAAATAATAACATTAACCTAGAGTTGATCACAGACTTGATCTCACACATTAAAATGATTTCCTCAGTGTAAAATGCATCGAAAAACCTTTGTTGTTTTTTACCAAATTTGTGTCACTAACAATGAAAAATTAAGTCAAAAGAACTTGTTGGAAAGAGATTTCAAAATGCAGCAGAATTATAAATTATAATGAATATTATTTTTCAGTGTCGACCCTAGAAACACACATTCTGATTATTACCCACAAATAGGGACTGAGATCAAGCTACTTAAAAGATGTCATCATCTACAAAGACAGCAAATAGACAACAAATTCAGACAAATAACACTGCTCTACGTGAAATGTGCTTCCAGAATTAATTATAATTTTACTAGATTTGGGTTATTAACCCATAAAGACCCAGTGTTACTTTTGTGGTAGTTCCCAAATGAATGCTATAACTTTTCTTATGTGATTTATCTCCATTTATTATAATATTTTGCTCTGTATTTTGCATTTTTCAGTGAAAATCAGGTATTTTTCTATATCTAAGTCACTGAACAAATATTCGTAAAAGCTCGGATTAAAAGTTGATGGTTATTATATCAGAAACAGAGAAAATTTAAGAAAAGGGGACTTCTTCATTAAAATCTATCATTAATTAAACATAAATCAAGTGTCTCCACCCACTGTCATTGATCAAAATACATTGTTTTATTGGTGAATCTTTGTTGCAGAAGATGACGGTGTTTCTACGTTCACTACGAAGCCTCCAAATGGATCATATTTGATGACCATGAAAAGATAACAAACTGTATTTTATACCATTTATTTACATGGATTGATAGGATTAGTGGTTCTGCAGGTATTAAACAGTTTAGATCAATGAATGATTTTGGTCAACGATGGTGTTTTGGTCATTATGGGTTAAAAAAAAAAAAAGTAAGAAAAACTAGTTGGCTATGGTTTTAGATACAGCATTGGGCCAAAATGTGCAATTCTATTAAATAAGTTGAGACTTCTGCCTCAAAATACTGTCTGCCCATTAAAATGCATTCATATTTCTTATTCTTTCTAATGTGAGATTTATAAATCAATTACATAAACTTATTTATGTACTGTTTGTAATAACACTGAAAATATTATCATACCAGTAATGTCATTTTTGTCCTAATTCATCTTATCAAGGCAGATTATTTTCAAACACTGTAGACTCAATGATTTATAGCTATAATCTATATAATAATATAAAATAACAATAAGTGCTATTATCTATTTATAGCACTTATTATCCGAACAACTGTTCGGATAATAAAAAATAATAATGTACAGGAGCACACATCTCTAGATATAGCCGCTAAGCAAGACAAACTACATAGAACACAACGAAAAACACTAAAAAAGAGGAAGATCCATGACACTGACATCTGATTAACCTCATTGTATATCAAAAGTTCAATAATAAAATCAGAGGAAGTGTTTTGAAAAGCTGTCTAGGTTACACCTTTGTTTACTCCTGGTTAATGTTTGAGCTTCATCCTACACCGTTCACAGTGCCTAACTACAATACTGTCACAAAACCTGTCTGTAGTGTGTGCGTGTCCTTTATTCTACTGCCTAACAGCTCCAGCATGTAGACACACTTCAGTACCAATGGGTAGACCTTACTGAAAAGAGAAACACAAAGAGACGAATACTGAGTATGCATTCCTCACTGTAACACGCGCAACATAATTCTCTTGATCTGCTCACACACACAGCTCTGGAAAAACAAAAGAGACCACTGAAAAACTATCACTTCCAATGATTTTACTATTTAGAGCTATGTGTTTGAGTAAAATGAAAATTTTTGTAAAATTCTCTAAACTACCAACAACATTTCTCCCAAATTCGAAATAAACATATTGTTATTTTTTAGAGCATGTATTTGTAGAACATGGCATATGGTCAAAATAAAGAAAACCATTTCATATTCATTTCTAAACAACACAAACTAAAGTTGTAACTTGGTAAAAGTTCATACATCCAT
>JAQQZY010000027.1:19358625-19397650 GCA_030068375.1 Ostorhinchus rueppellii | reverse complement strand
TATATATGTTGTCTAAAGACCCCAGAGGTAATGAAAGCTGGAATTGTCCTTTTTTAAATGAGAAATGCCAAAACTGTAAGCACTCAGTTCATATGTTCTTTTTGTTTTTTTGTTTCTTTTTTGTGTGGTTTTTTTTTCCTTCACAATTTTTATGTAAAAATAAGAAATTTAAAAGGACTGTAATCGATATCATATGTATGAATGTTAATGCTGAGATATCTAGCTCCTTTTCCAATAAAATAAATAAAACAAAAACAAAGCAAAATAGAAGAATTTCATCTAATTCCAGGAGTTATCACATGCAAAACATATAGCTGTTCTAAAAATAAACCACCTGGCATCTGATTTCATGTAATGTACACTATGAAAATGTATACTCTTAAAGAATGCCGCTGATACCTATGAAAGCAGATATCTCCTTTTACAGATTCCCTTATTAAAGCTGAAGCCTGAAGGAAAACATAATGCACGGTAGCTGACAGTAATTTCTTCATTCCTTGATTCGTACTAATTTTTTAACTAGGTCATGGAGGCCTTTAGATTATACAAACTGAATTTAGCTGAAAGGCACAGATGACAAGTAGAGCCTGAAAAATATACAAGATAATCACATTCAAACCAGTGCTACTAAGTACAAACAAGGGGAGAAAGGAAGAGTGCTGCAAGGGGACTCGTGGGACTCATTAAAGATCCAGTTTCTAAAATTTATAGGGATCTGGGATAATCTAATTGGAGAAATGGAATATAACATTCATAAATCATGCTTTCATTAGCGTAAAATCACCTGAAAATTAGACTTTTTGCCTCTTCGTGACTTTAAAATTAGTTCAACATTTTGCACCATCAAGTATCTACATCAGCGGTGTCAAACTCATTTTGGTTCAGGAGCCACATTTAGCCCAATATGATCTCATAGGGGCTGGACAACAGTGAAAACAATAAAATTATGAAATTATGTAATTAAATCTATGCTTTAAAGGTCTCATATTTTGCTAAACCCACTTTTATTAGTCTTTGGTTCATTTTTTATTTGTGTATTTGCACTCAAATAGTTCATAAAGTTTGAATTTGAACCCTCCAGGTGCTGCAAAACTATCTGTATATTAATTTTGGCAAAAATTGAGTAGATTTCTACAAGACATTTAAATTCTTGCTTAGTTTGTTACGTCTATAACTAGTTAAATCATGACATTTGCACATATAAGGTCAAGACTTCAGACGAATATTTCTCTGAGTACGAAATAATTGTTTATCAGCAGCAGCAGTTATAGTCCATACTAAAAATACGCCCAAACTTCAAGCTGATTACCTAAAATGTTCAGTTGTTGGTTGAATGGGATAGAGCAGCAAAGCCAACAACCTGGAGGGGGTGGGGCCTGACAATGACAGGAGCTCATTTACATTTAAAGGGCCAGCACTCAAAACCACCTTTCTGGTGTCATTACTCAGAAATAGTGCTGAAGGTGGACCTGTGGAGTTGAAGTAATGAAGAATTCAGACCCAAGCAGAGGATTTACAGTTTATGTAGAACACAGGGAAATGTTTGAAAATGCATAATTCAATAAAAAAAAAAAAGCTAAATATCACTGCTTTAAAAAATGTGAATAATATGAACAACATGAAATTTCTTAAGAAAAAATAAGTGCAATTCTAACAATATTACACCTGACTTTATCATTTAAACATCTGCGTTACAACGTACAGTTCACAGTGGATCTACAAAGGCACAAAACATTTAGCAACAAGAGGAATAAGTGCAGTTTTAACAATATTCTGTGAAAGACATTTGAGGCTGTTTATATTTGTTCAGGGTTTTCACATTTTTTGTGAAACAATAATTTGTAAATGTAAACATTTTCATGTAATTTTACTTTTTTTTACACAAAAACAAAGAGAAGATTTTGGACTTGTGACTATTTATGTGTTATTATGATAATATTTTACTGGTCTGACTGATTTGAGATCATATTGGTCTGTATGTGACCCCTGAACTAAAATGATTTTTAGACCTTTGATTGTTAATATCTTCAATGTTTGCATTTCACATATTCATCCCGAGCATTAGATTGGACCCTTTGGCAGGCCAGTTTTTGGCCCATGGGCTGAATGTTTGACCTCCCTGATCTACATCATCCATGGATGGCGTTCCTGTACTTTCTGTTTTATAGTAGTTCTATGTTTGAGTGTGGATTAGAGTTAATATCCTCTTAAAGCTGGCAGTGCTTGACAGTTTTGTAGCATCACTGGGCAAAGGTTCCACAATTCCTTTTAAGTTTACTATGATACAGTGTGCTTAAAGGGAAGTGCACCATGAACCTGATTAACACAGCTGTCAGTACTGTAGTTCAAAGACAGGACTAGATGAGACAATCCCTGTGACCATTATTACCTGAGGTGATGAACTTGAGTTGTGGGTTTCATGGCCTTCAGCTGGATGCAGGGGATCACAGCCTTCACTGGGGTCATCAGTGGGCACCCTCCTTCACCGGTGTTTCGACGACTAGTCCACAACACCTCCAGAGGGCTCATTGGCGACACCTGGCACCCCAGGTGTATCCCCCTCTGCTCTGGACCACCTGCTTGCTCTGCTGTTACTGCTGCTGCTGCTTTGGAACCCAGACAGGGTCTCTCCTCTTCAGCCAGAGCCAGCGACTGGATTGTCCTGCTGCACTGGAAAGGGAGTTGATGGCTTACCACAGGGTTTGACCTTGATCTTCTACCAACATTCTTCAGCACCAGCTGCTAGCTTGGAGTACTTGGAGCTCTTGCTTTCATGGGATTCCTCACCTAAGTCTTCCCAGGGCAGTGTCAACTTCACTACGAGGGCAGAGCGAGTGGAGGAGGACCAAAGGACGACAGCAGGTCTAAAATTATTGCTGTGATCTCTGTGGGGAAATAATGAAAACTGGTTCAGATCCACCAGTAACCTCCTGTCTCATGCCCCTCCTTGCTGGCCAGGATGGGGTTTGGATCCATGGGCCCCATGTGATGCTGCACCAGATTTGATGAAAGCTATTGTTGGTTTAGATTTGGGTGGAGGAGGTAGGGAGTCGGTGTCTGTCCTCTTGGTCTCTAGGCTGCCTACCAGGCACCTCAGGACCTGGTTATGCCACCAGGTGTAACAGCCTTGTGCCAGACTTAGCCTGCAACCAACCAGTATATGCTTCAGGCTGGCTGGTGATGCGCACGGTGGGCATGTGGGATCTTCTACATACCACTGGTTAAGATTGGTCGGGGATGGGAGGACGTCATAGACTGCACGAATGAGGAATCTGGTTCGGTATACCTCCATTCCTCACAGCTCCTTCCATGACAGCCTCCTCTTCTCCACCTCCTCCCACTGCATCCACTGGCCCTGCTTCCTCTGAGCGACTGCCTTGGTGCATCCCAAACCTCGGCACTGTGCCAGTGTCGCTTTGCGCCAGGATGGTCTGCTCTCCCCAGTTCCTAGCCCTCCTCTCCCCAGCTGGACAGGGCAGAGGTATGTATATTACATTGTATTATTAAAAGTCTGGTCAACAAGTTAAATTTTTCCAGAACAAAAGTAGTGAAATTTTACCACATTTGAGTCACTGATAAAGAAAAATCAAGTCATAAATGCTGGTTGGCTGAAGTTTCCAAGATACAGTCTTGGGATAAAAATGTGAATTTGAGAATTAACAAGAGAATGAGTTTTACTCAAAAGGAATTTGACTCGGAGCTACCAGATCTACTTTAAAACACTGTCTGTACATTACAATAGTCATTTTACAAGTTCTATCTTGTGAAAGATTTATAAATCTGTTGTATAAATGTACATAAAACCATACATATGTGTAAGAAAACTTTACCACCTACATTGAAAACACCGGCAAACCAGCACTTTTGTCATTTGTTTTCCAATGAATCTGATTAAAATACACAACATTTAGCACATTTAATCTCTGAGGCAGATAATTTCTAAAAAAAAAAAAAAATAGTAGAACAGTGTTATCAGTCACTGGTGACAGCATGAAATGTCAGCTCCTTTCTATCTATATTTAGTGTTTTAAATTGGACAGAGAGGAGACAGCTGCAGAGGTAAGTGTGTACTTCTACAGGTGAGGGTCAGGTCCATTCACTCTGTTACAATTTGCATCTTCACCACTAGATGACACTAAATATTGCAAAATTATACTTTTAAACATTGAAGCAATTCAATTCTACTTGAAAAACTTTGATGGACTGACTGCAGTGTTGAAGCAGATTCGTTCCTCCTCTATGTCTGTACGCCATTCTCAACTGGCACACATATCAAAGTCCAAACTGGCTAAAATGTTTCCTCAAACTGATTCTACCAGTGACAGATGCAAAACCAGTGAAGTGACATTGTTACACATGTTTTGGTCCTGCTCCAGTCTTGAACATTACTGGAGGAGTATTTTTGAAGCGCTCACTACTGTACTAGGAGACAGGATCACCCTTGACCCTTTTACCGCATTGTTTGGCATCGCTCCTAGAAGGCCGCAGCTACTTGCAGGTGGACACAAGGTGATTGCCTTTAGTACTCTTTTGGCACGCCGCCTTATTCTTACTAAGTGGAAGGATCCTGTCACACCTTCTGTTGGACACTGGGTCAGAGAGGTGAGCTACAATCTTAAACTTGAAAAATCTGATATACATTACATAAATCTGAGCAAAAGTTTCATAGTGTGGAAATCTTTCTTAACCTTTTTTGACAATCCTTCAACACATGTACAAGTTAAGATGTATGTTTGTATGTAATACTCTATGATATGTAATTGTATTTATTTCTACAGTGCCATATGGTATATGCATACAGATATCTGGTGACAGCAAGGGGTTTGGGAGGGTTAAGTGGGTTTTGCTTGATTTTCTCTTCTTTTTTTATGTGTGAATACTTGTGTGTATTATTATTCTGTATTTTGAAGATTCAATAAACTTATCGAAACACAAAAAACTTTGATGAACTGACACTTGGATAAAATTTTTTTGCCAGATATAATTTGCAAAAGTGAAGCAACACTGTACAAGAAAGATTTTAATTTTGTTTTTTAATTAGACTAATTGCCCTATACGGATTATACATATAGTCCAGTCCGTGAAAATGTGGCCTTTAAAAACACTCATGCCTCAAGCTACATTTCTACACGTTTTCTGCTCTCAAAAACCCTGCACTAGCAAGTTCATCCAGCTCAGATAAATGCCAGTTCAGAGACACACACTCAGCAAGAGCACAAACAGCAAATCCACAGTGAGGAGATACTCACAGATCTACAGAGGTAAGAACAAATACACCATTTCTGATCACTACCTGTGTCTTTTGGTTGCTATATTTTTTAATCCTGCATGCACATATTTCTTAGTGTTTTCTCAGTGGTTAAAATCAAATGAGAAATAAAAAGTTGACAGCAAAGAGCAAAAGATGATCCTTTACTCCAGTGCGTTTACATTTGACTATACACCAGGAAATGCATTCACGGTCACACCCCTACAGCATCACTGCTTGCATTTACAGTTTCAATCCTTGCTCATTTTAATTTCTACAAAGCCTCTGATATCCTATCTTATATTGTGGACAGATTTTACTGACAAATCTGTATATCACCAACAATGTAACTTTTCGGTACATGGCTTTACTATGTAATAGCCAGTGAAAACAGTCAGTCATGGTTTGTGTAAAATGTTCCTTTTCATACGCATATTTTTTATCAGAAGGATCAAAATGGCTCCATAGAGACAGTCATTATTGTGAAAAAGAAAATCCCATGCATGCCGTTTCACCTGGTCAAGATTTACTTTGCAATACTTACAGCTCACTGTGTAGTATCCCATAAATACTGAACTCTTATTTACATATTTATATACATTTATATATTGGGCTGTTATATCTGCTGATGCTGCAGTCATTGTAACATCTATCCTATGCCTTTATTTCCCTCTGAGAGAGCCGAACTGGACATTTCTACAGGTCATACATGTATTTTAATCATATGTTTAATGCTAATATGTACATTATACACCAAATATTACATCATAATAGTAAGTGCACCCTCTACTTTCTTAAGAATGGAGTGTCAGATCCAAAACAAACTGCATGGCTTTTCTCTCAAGACCTTCTCCAAAGACACCAAAACTCAAAAAGGCTATTTCTAAGCATTGACATGCAGAAAGACAAGAAGGAGCAGGATCAAGCATTAGTCTTATTCTATAACAGTTGCTGCTCGAGTGTAAACTTCACGGTAATCAACTAGTATGACTCGAAATAGTACAAGCACCAACACTTTTCACTGATAGCTTTTATGTGTAAAATTTTGCCGATCTTCAGGTGATGTGGGGTCAACTGTCACATGATGTCAATGGTGATTTTCAAGCTTATAAGTATATTCCAAGTTAACTCAGGTTAGATACAAGAACACACAAAAGCAATGCCAGTATTAAACTTTTACAGTATTTGTTTTGTATGTTGGTACTCATCCACAACTCTCAGGTAATGTGATCACAATATCAGAAATGTTCAAACCTACCAGTCTACTGTGTACCAGTCCATGGTGGCCAGTGTACTATTCTCTGCTGTAGTGTGCTGGTGGGGTGGTGCTAGTACTGGTGAGGACAACAGGCTCAACAAACTGGTGAGGAAAGCATGTTCTGTGGTGGGACTGGACCTGGGCAGTCTGGACATGGGGACTGAGAGGAGGGTGAAGGACAAAATCTGTGCAATCCTGGACAATCCTTCTCATCCCCTGCATGATGAGCTGTGGCTGATGGGAAGCTCATTCAGCCAGCGAATTATCCCACCCAGGAGTAGAACTGAACATTTCAGATGCTCCTTCGTTCCAACCACCATCAGACTGTACAACAGCAGCTTGGCTTGAACTACATCCTGTTCTAAGCAGTCACTGCATCTGTCTATGTCACTCACTTGCACACTTGTAAAAAGTCACCTACTGCACACTTGCTACATTATCATATTGCTATTTTTGTCCCTTTAGCCACTTTAACAAACTTGTTTATATATTTTTTTTTATTTCTTTATGTTTCTGTTATATTTACAGATACTGTCTTGTGCTACTATACACATTTGAATTTCCCAGTGGTAACCTGTCCTGTGACTATAGAAGACTCTCCTGACATTGAACTCCATAATACTGTGAACATGGTAAAAATGGAGTTGAACATATTTTATATTTTACTTAATTCAATGTAAATAAACATAATCTATGCATGTTACATGAATACAATGTGCCAAAATATGTTGTTCCAGCTTGATGGAGAGGATGGATTAAAAGACATTGGACTAATCCATCATCTCTGTTTGTCATGGAACCTCCCAGCACCAAAAGCCACCAACAGAAAATGGTTGTCTCAAAAGCTTCTTCAGCATGCTGTAATGTCAAAGTACCTGTTTACTCTACTGTAGCTACACAAGTTACACTGTTACACCAACACCAACCCCTTGGTTTAGGCTCTAATCATATGTCATTATGAAACTATATCATCCAGTGTCACATTCAAGAGTTATTTTGGATTTGCAAAAAGGGAAGCCGCTTGCAAAGACTTACAATGCAAAGAAGTGCAAAATGTCAGAAGAAGACAAAATGCTTAACCAACCCCCAAAATGCAACCAAAATACCATCTACTTGAAAGAAAAAATGCAAGCCAAATTTTTTTTTTCCACAATTGGAAATCGATTCAGGCATTAAGGGGTTAAAATGCCCTCGTTGCTACAGAGGGAAACTGATTGCTAAAAGAGTATTTCAGGTCCATAGAATTGTTTCTTTTTTCTTTGTTGACAAGTTATTTCTTGTTTGTCAGGTTATCGAATGAACAACACGTCAAATCAACCAGTTCTGAAAAGGTTTACAAGACAAGACAGTGGCCACTTTTCATTCACAGAAGAAACATCATCCTATATCTGTTTCCCAGGGAATCAGAGATGCAAGTAACACCTCAGGTACAACAGTAGGGATCATGAATGATGTTTTATGTTTTTTGCAAAATACAAAACCTATGGGTGGAGAAAGACAAATGATAGAGTAAAATGTTCACAAAAGTAACAATTGCACAATGTAAAACCTGCAAAGACAGTCGACCATCACTTACAATGAATGCAATCAGTTTTAACTAGTATTTTCAAACAGTTAGAATTTTTTTATCAGATTAATCATGATGGATTAATCTGCATTAATGCATTCATTTTGACAGCCCTAGTTTTAACACACCATGTATTTAATGCTCCACTCACTCAATATACTGATCAAGTCGGATAAATATTGATATGTTCATTCCTCAGTTGAATTTTCAGACAACTTTCAGTGCAACCGTCTTAAAATAAATTCGAAACCAAGCACCAGTGTAATGTGTGAAAGAGCAGATACAGACGTGTAACAAGTATTAGTGTTGATGAGAGTACAGCAGAGTAAAATATCAAATGTTATTTTATCGTGAATACAGTGGTTAATGCCGAATGTGGTCAGCAGTCAGCTCAAGAGAATCATTGTGACAGTCAAAAACCTACTGTATTAACAGACTTGTGTCGTGAACACAAGGTTAAATGTTAGTCTGACCTCGACTGGCATTTACAGACTTTTACAAACTTAAACATTTGGCACACAAACTGAGATGAAAATACACAACTTTCTGCACACATCTGAAAATAATACCACCCCCATATCATGATCCTCTACTGTGACAAAGTGAAAACTAACTCTAAAAATAGTTAATAGGTGACAGTGTTAGACTTAAATTTATATAATACATTATAAAATTTCATAAGCTGCATGGCAAATAGAGGCTAAGAAAACAGTTAACTTGCATTTAATTATTAAACAAGATGCAAGAAAAACAAATGAGCTCCAGACATCCATGCAGTCAATACGCACACCAGCTGTCATAACAACAGATGTGTCATTTGTGAGTTAGTTAGCTGACGCACAAAAACACAGGAGTAGAGTAGGAGTGAATGTATTGTTTTAATGACCAACAACGCCCCCTATGTTCTACTGAGGATAATTCTGGAAGGCCATTTATTAAAGTAACAACACTTATGGTAAATTTTGTAAATACAAAGGGTTTTCACTCATGATGCATGAAAGTAATTAGTTGATTTCAATCCAAATAGTATTTAACAATGCAGTAATTAACCTTGACTTTACATGGCATTTATGAATTGCACTAATACTGGTATTACAGATTGCACTGACATCAGCTGTTACATCATGTGGTTTCAGATGATCCTGGACTGCACCACATGGCCATTGTCGGTAACGATCATTAATGACATCTACACAGATCAGGATGATGGCGAGTCTGACATTGTGGATGTGTGTTGAGTGTGTAGCAACTTGAAGACGTTTATTAAAAAGGGTATGTATGACTATTATATTCACTTTCACTGGGACTCTCTTTAACACGTTCTCTATTCTTTGATGAGTTGTTATTTCAACACAGCGTCACCAGTGGAGCTGAAGAGCCTCGTAAAATTCTGGATAGGATGGGAGGTACCAGCCACAGAAATAAAAGTGGAAATAGTCAAGGCCACGCTTCCCACAGCCTTGACGTGCTTTGAGAAGCTGAGATGGCCGAGACATTATAAAACCTAGAAAAACTTTCATCAGGATTTGTGCGCCCGTATGGCAACCAGTTACGGTGGATTTGGTTGTGTCTAAAGCAGCCTGATTTTCACTATACATGCATTTTAAAACACTGAACTGAGTGTGTGTATGTTTTTATTACCATTTCATTTATATTTACAGTGTAAAAATAATAAACTATACTTGATTACCCATTCAGTACAAGAGCACAGTTGTTTTAGTTGCATATGACACAGCTCTATTTTCAGGGAGAGGCATTACAATAAAGTATACTGTATTTTCATGTAACACTTAGTATTGAAAACACAAAATATGACCAAGTAAAAGCTTTTGATTTCTAATTGGACTTATAAATTTAAGCTCTTGATGTTTAATTTTCTATGTGTGTGCTCATTTGCTAAGTATATGGTCATTTTGACAGCAAAATTTAAGATTTACAAGACACTAAAGCCACAATATGTGTAATGTAGTACATATAGTACACATTATTCTCTTGGTTGATGTTACTGTATCATTATCTAACTTTTACTACAAAACAAGCAATAGAAAATATACTCTTTATGTGAAAACACAGTCAATTCCTTGTACCCATACAGAAGTTTGCAAGTTGCACTGGTTTTCAGTACCCACAATGACCACATGATGGCAGCAGAGGCCAACAATTTAATTAATTGCATGTGAACAGTAGCAATAAGTTCAGACGTCCATTCCTATTAATGTTTTCTCATCCATGTAGCGTACAGTATTAGACTGACCTTTACAAGCTTGTCCCTAATGTTCATTTAAGGATGTGGTGATAAAATGCAAAGACTGACATTACCCTGATGATATACCACTTGTGTCTCAAGACTGATTAAATGTTAAAGGTTAAGTTCTGCACAGGAACTGAAGGATAGTTTTGGATAATTAGTACAATATTTCAAGGATAGAAACAAAAGTATATACTTGGAATGAAAAAAAGTGGTCTGAAATGAATTATTCAAGATTGTCATGATACAGTCCTCTAATGTAACTTGGTCCTCTACTTTCAGTACACATTCACTTTAAAACAGCCTATATAAGAATTATTAACAACATTAAACATATTTTTCTAGATCATAAACCTGGAATATGATTTTTTTCAATAGTTCTAATATAAATTTTGTAGATCATCTGACACATCATTTTGTACAAGAGTCCTAATCCAACATAAGGTTTGTTCATTTAGTAAAAGTTATAATGACCACACAAATGCTTTTCTCTGTCCCTGGAATCCAGTGGTTCCCACCCTTTGTTGGCTCGTGACCCCATTTTAACATCACAAATTTCTGGTGACCCAAGACATTCAAAACAGAGCCCCTTTATTTTTTTTTTGTTGCTAAAATTCATTTGTTTTTGATCATTAATAGTCTGCTACACTATGTTATGATAACTATGAATTATAAAAGAGCTGCAGCACCTTAAACTGACCACAATGAACATTTGAAAGATAAACAGTACAGCAGTGCTTCAGTTTCAGTTTGTAATGTCTTTCATGTATTGGAATTGTCTCTCTAAACTCACCATATAATTTTTATTGGTAAGTTTTTTTGTTTGTTTGTTTCTATCAATTTCTAGAAATTTCAGGTGATCCCATTTCCATTCCTGGTGATCCCATGTGGGGTCCTGATCCCACGGTTGAGAAAGACTGCTGTAACAAGATCAAATCTGAATTATTCTAGTGTACAAGTATGTACAGCCTTAAAAACAAAAGTTTCAGAGAGAAACAGCTTCTATAAACCAAAGTGGTCGTATTTAGTCTGACCTCCCTTTGCACTTAACATGTATTTAACTCATTGTTCAGACATTATGACATTTACTGCATTCACTTAATGGGTTTTTCCTTATTCCAGACATTTTGAGGTTTTTGTTTACCTGACATGTTTCGGCGTTCCATTCACCATCATCAGAGTGTCACTGGTGGTTGTGTGACGCGTCTTTAATCAGCTGATGGTGTTTGATGTTTCTGAAGGCATGACCTTCCTGTCAGATTTGACAGGTCGGTCACACAACCACTAGTGACACTATGATGAAGGCGAATGGAACGCCGAAACATGTCAGGTAAACAAAAACCTCAAAATGTCTGGAATAAGGAAAAACCCATTAAGTTATTACGAAATGAAGACATAAAGAAACTAGTAACTCTTTTACTGCATTCACTCTCTGATGTTTTATACCAGTTTTCACTGAACACACATCAGATGTTTCTAACTGTTTGTGCTGCTTCTTGTCATGGGATCAGATCTCACACTTACTCGAGAGTTTAACCTTTAGAACCCATTTAGGGTTTTTTTTTGTGTATATGTGTGTGTCTTATATGACTGTGCACATATTTCCTGTATTTTCTTGTTCTAGCTGAAGACAAAAAGAATGAGAAATAAATATGTATACTTATTTCAACCCTGCAAAAACAACAAAACTAAAGGTAACCTAAAATTGGTGATGAATAGAACTGAAGCTACATTGGAAACAGTTTTAAAGGGAACACAAATCCTGTTCTTTACAGCCTTATAAATATCCCAAAGAATCTGCATGACTTCATGTGCAATTAAGGTTAAAGCCAAATAGAAACAGTGGGAACAGACGCTCCTTTAAATACCAGCCAAAACATTGCATTCCTCTGTGTCTGCACTTCTACTGCACAAAACTAATACACAGGACTTCCAGTCTAAGTTCCCTCCCCATCCACCTCTCTCTCCCTCAGTAGTCAGTCAGAAACTACCCTGTTCCTGTATAAGTTAGCAGACTAAAACACCAAACACAGTAGCTCCTCCCTTTCAGCATATCTGGAACGGAAAAGATTTGGAGAGGCACATACCAACATTCTTTTGTAGCACTGGACAAACTCGGATAACGTAACACAATTGGGTTAGTAAGACCAGCTATACCTTTCTTTTGCAGACTTAAAGCACACATCTGTGAACTGTGGTTTCCCTGAACACACCCTTGTGCTACTCGGATCTGGGAGTCAACCTTCAGCTGTTTACCACTGAGTAATATCACATCATTTCTACAGGTAAGACATGCTAATACTATATATTAAGGATTTCTGCTTTCTGTCTGCATACAGCTTCATAGTCTGTCTACTGAGGCATTATGGGAAAACAATCTGCAACAGTTTAAAACAAAGTAATAAAGGTTAGACCAGAGGTGACGTCATTGTTTGCACAGGTATAATACACGAGTTTGCAGAGGTATCACATGATGTGTCCTTAAAGTGTAGTAATGCACAAGATTAATGCAGAATAAAACCAAATTTAGTACTCAGTAAGGTCAGTATGGGTGCAAACAGGATAGCAGTCCAATCACACTATTACTCTACCTCTAATATTTCATGAGCTGACTTCCTGATTTGTAGTGACCTCTCATTCTTCCTGTACTGCCTGTGTCTGCACATGTCTAAACTTGCACAAAGTCTGACTATTTTCCACAGTACTGCTCAAATGATGAATAATAAGGTTAAGTTGTTGAGAGTCAAGTACTGGTGTTGAACAACAGAGGCGGAAAACCAGCGAATCAGCTTCATTATAAAATAGTTTTGGCTCTGCTAATGTTGTTGTCACGCAAGTGAGAAAGCTACTTCTGTTTTCTCACCTCTCATTGCTTTTTCCTGTGACCACATTCACAAACTAGAAGCTGTGTGTGTGTGTGTGTGTGTGTGTGTGTGTGTGTGTGTGTGTGTGTGTGTGTGTGTGTGTGTGTGTGTGTGTGACACTGGCAAGACTAACAAATCTGGATAAATCACAAAAAACTGAATACTGCCTTTCTCTTAGATGTAATGTTCATCTGCATTTTTCTTACATACTTTGTCTTGAAGTGAGTGACGAGGGGCGGAGTCATGGTCACACTGTGATGCTCAGTTCATGTCCCAGTCTTTCCTCCTTCTTCTTCTGTTCCTTTCTGGCTGTACTGACCCTAAAATAAGTGCACAATGACATGAAAATGTTATAAGGAGTATTATTTAGGGTCTAATTTACCAGTTCAAGTTCTTTTTTTCTGCATGACCACTGGAAATCCACAAAACTATATAGCTATTAATATAGCATTACTGTTTGGTAGGAAACAAATACCATTTCTCTGCTCCGATTGACACTTGTCTACTGCCCATCAACCCTTTATAGGGCACTCATTGAAATACTTTCACATTCAAAATTTAAAATTTGTTTTAAGTCTCCCTTCTCTTGTGATAAAACATCCGAGTAGAACTTGCTAAAAAGTAAACACATGCAATATGACTATTTTAAGATCATAAAATGACAAAATCACTCATTTATCACTTCGAAATTTAATAATAAAGGATTAGATTTGTATAGCACTTTTCTCGGCATCCAAAGCACATTACATTATTGACCCATTATTCATTCGCTGACACATTCCCCCTCTGGTGGTGGTAAACTACATTTGTAGCCACAGCTGCCCTGGGGCAGACTGTCGGAAGCGTTGCTGCCAATTCACGCCTACAACCACCACCAACCACCACCAAACATTCCTACGCATTCATAAAGTGTGAGTGGCACTGGAGGAAAGGAGGGTACAGTGTCTTGTCCAAGGACACAACGGACTAACTAGGACAGAGCAGGATTTGAACTGCCAACCCTTCAGTTATTGGACCCACTCTTCCTCCTGAGCCATGGCCACCTATTTTATATTTTATATTTCTGTAAAATCTATCTGAACCACTGTATAATATTAGCATTTAGGTTAAAAATGCTTTTCAACCTCACTGAGGCACAGGATTTGCCTCATATTTAAAGTTTTGTGGAAATGACCAAAAAATAGCCACTTGTCTGATAACGGGTTAACACAAATAACACTTAATCACTTTTCTGTTGCCAATATGAAGCAATGCACAGCTAACACAAAGACATAAAACTAAATATCAGCTCAATTCATATTAAGACTTGGTAGACGATGCCACAGAAAAAGGCCTAACTTTCACTTCTTTTTAACAGTAAAAGAGAGGAAGCAGTAGCCAAACACAGAAGCCTTTTCTCTTAGTTTAATATTTTAAAGTGAGCTTATGTGCACCTTCAGCAACATTGTGGTGCCAGCAGCATTAAAACAAAGTGTAAATTTGAGTTATTTCTGGAGTCAGAGATGTGAGTATATACATACAGGCTCCCAAAAATCAGTCACTGGAGTATATAGTTTATATTCTGAGATGTTTTTAAAAAAAAAAAAACAGGAAGTGTGTCCAGGGGTGATAGGAAATGCATTGGACATTCACACTTAGGTGTACAGGCTCAGTGAAACCTCATGAGTAGAAATAAGAGTATGGTTGCAGTTTTCTTGTAATTTCTTCCTATAATCTGGTTTGCAGAAATCTTCCAGATATACAAGCAGGAAGCAAATGTTGTGGGTCAAAGACAGTGAGACGGGAGGGCTTACACTGTCAGGAATGTGGATGTGGATACGCAAGATTAGACTGGGAGGGTCATGCTGGGAAACACTGGATAGAAACAGGCACCATGCCAGGGTCTTTCAAATCACACCAATGTTAAACTAAATCGCTCCTCTAAAGTTTTATGTCAGAGACACATTATTTCCACACCGGCAATCTCTGGTTTTAAAGCCACTCCACAGACAGACAGAAAGCAAAACGCAACATTAAACCATAACTGAATAATAAAAATAAATCCTTCCTCCAGTTTTCCACTGTTGGTTGGATCGTCTTTCAAGAACCCACAAAGAACTGGCAGCATTTAAATTACAGGGTCTGGACCTAGATGACTGAGCTGAAGCAACCAAATATGGACATTTAAATGGACAAAACAGACAACAAAAACTACCTATAAATGTGTTTCCTTGATGGTTAGAAATGGTAATTCAATAAGTCAGCGATGCGTGTATTTTTCCTTTTCATGTGCGCATTACTACATTAAATTACAGACCTTTAAGTTTGGTTGAGACTGTAAAAAGTGCATATTAAGGCCAAAAAATACATTTTAAATAATGGTTCTGCATTGCAAAAATCTCTCTCTCTTCTTTCTCTTTTGACTAATTCATTGACAGATGTTTCACTGTTAAACCAGTTTCAATCTGGGGCTATTTTACTCACTTATAAGGAACATCACCTTCGTAAGCAGGATCAGAATCACATTCATTAGGCAAGTTTATGCAGAGAAATAAATACCTTTAGCTCTCATGCTCTATAATATAAATGTGTAATTATACAATAGAGGTCAAAAGTATATATTTTTCACAAAACTGTATAAATAGTGTATAAAAAAGAATTTAAAAAATAGTGTAGTACAAAAGGTGTACATCTGAGTGTACAGTAATGGAAAAAAACTATTAGACCATCAAAAGTTATCAAAAACAATGGTTATGTAATCAGTACTAACTCCTGTGTGTATCATGTGACTAAAACAGACAAAAAAAGAAAACATGGAATGCCTAAAAGCACCGTTTTTGTCAGTACAATGCCATAGATATTGATGTAAGAACTGAAGTGATTGTGGTTATTATCAATAAACCGGAAAATAGATAGATATCAGCTCTGAAATTAAACATTTATGAACTATATCATTATATTTGTCTAAACAAATGTATCTTTAGTTGTACCAAGCATTAAAATGAACAAGAAATTGAAGAAAAGAAGGGTGGTCTAATAATTTTTTCTGCAACTGTATTTATGTTGCATGCATTACCACAGGATGCCATTAGGAGGAGGAAACAAATGTGGCCGCTGTCAGAGGACGGTGTACTTTGCAGAAGAGGTGCTGTGTGATGGGCGGAGCTTCCACAAGGCTTGCTTCCTGTGCAGTGAGTAAACTCCATGCTGCTTCCTGTGATTGTTGAAACAGAACGTCAACCCTTTGACACTCATCATTAGTCAGAAAAAATACTGTTGTGACAGGGCTGTTTAGGGTGGTGTGCATTTTTTTAGAACTAATATCTTCCTGTATGATTTTGAGACATTTTTCTTATGGATCTGAAAATAAAGACAAAACATGAAACATAAATAAAACATGTCTTCATCTCTGCATTGAAGTGTAATTTTGCTGCATTCTGAGTTGTGTTCCTTTGATGTAATCATACATTCCTCTGATGGTTTTAAATGAGATCATGCGTGCCAGTTGAATACTGCTCCATAAATGGAAACACTCAGGAGCCTATGAAAACACTTGTATGCTCTCAAAAACATTACACCAATATGCATATTTCTGTCTGTTTATGTAGTGGTTTGTCGAAAGAATTTGGATAGCACAACTGTGGCAGTTCATATGGATGAAGTCTACTGCAAAGCATGCTACGGAAAGAAATATGGTCCAAAAGGTTACGGTTACGGCCAAGGAGCAGGCACCCTCAGCATGGACAAGGGAGAGGCCTTGGGTATTAAACATGAGGAGTATGTAACACACAAACATACACATTTCTTAGTCTCTTTTTAAAGCCTTTAAACCCATGGTTCTGTGATTTCTTTCTGACAGACCAGCCCCTCATCGTCCCACCACCAACCAAAATGCATCCAAGTTGGCTCAGAAGTTTGGAGGGGCAGACAAATGCCCTCGCTGTGGAAAATCTGTCTATGCTGCTGAGAAAGTCATTGGAGCTGGGAGTGTAAGACAGATCTTATGTCGTCATTTGAGTACATGCTTGCAAAGCACTCCTTTTCATCAGATGTAATTTCTATTTATTCACAGTCATGGCATAAGAATGGATGTTTCCGTTGTGCTACTTGTGGTAAAGGCCTCGAGTCAACCACGCTAGCTGACAAGGATGGAGAAATCTACTGCAAAGGTGAATGAATGCAATCAGACATACTGTTTTGTACAGCAGTCAAAATTAAAACAAACAGTATACAATATAATTGATTTTGATCATTTGATAAGGGTAAAAGCATTCAACACGCACAACATTTTACCCTCTTGCGTTAATATTAAGCTCTGCTGCAGCAGACGTAGACTGATATATCAGCCAGCCGATATATTGGGCAAATATATTGATTATTTCCCCCCAATAATGGCCATCAGTCTTAATTTTTCTTGAAAGCTGATATTTGATCAGTAGTAAAAATGCTATGAGATATTTGACCAGGTAAGTGTGTGGGCAGCAGCGGAAGTTCAATAAATGTTAAAAGAGTACTATGTGTATGTGTATTAATAATTACATTTATATTGCTGCATATGAAGCTTAATTATCTGAGTGTTTCAATTGTATTTTACAGTCAGTTTGCTGTAAAAAGATTTTACATTGGTGACTGTAGATTGGTGATTAGACCACTGTGTAAAGTCTTCATCACATCTCAAAGATTCATAATTGGGTTCAGGTCTGGATTCTGTGGTGTTCAGTCCATGTCTGAGAATGATATCTGAAGCTCTGGAAACAGTCTTTCACAATTTGACCCTAATGAATCCTGGTGTTGTCATCTTGGAATATGTCTGTATCATCAGGGCAGAAAAATAAAATCCACTGATGTTCAAACCTGATAATTCAGTGTATTCAGGTAGTTAGTTTTTTTGGACACATGATGATGCTGAACCTTGACCTTACCGACTGAACCAAACCCAGATCATGACACTGCCCCGTAGGCTTGTACTGTAGGCACTCAGCATGATGGGTAATTACTTCATCTGCCTCTCTCCTCACCCTGACGCCCCCCAAAGATGTCTCAACACCCCCTGTCCCACTACCCCAGCTGAGCAACCCTGAGATAGAGTTAAAGAACATGTTGCAACTGAAACACATTGATCACAGCTATTATCCAGTGGAACCTATTTACTTACTAAAGTCCTGGTGGTAACTTCTTTATTTTATTTTATTTTTTTTGGCCAGGCATTGTAGCTGCTATATGGTAAACTATACAAGCGTCAAACTGCAGGGGACTCATTATAGTTTTGTTGTTGTTGTTTTGTTTTTTTTTAAGTCTCCTTTGGATGCAAAAACTAAATGCTGCGTTCAAATGCTTGTTTTTAGCCGCTGTAGTGCACATTTGTGTTAGCAAACTCTACCTAGAAAAGATAGTTGGTGGTATGAGTGGGATATATGGACAACATTTACATACAAATACTTCTCCTGTACAAAAGATCTGTAAATACTTTCACATGACACAAATTAATCCTTTATTATTATTAGCATCGTTAGCATAGCGTTTAGCTTCAGGCATTGCAGCTACATACGGTTAGCATTAAGCTAATGCAGGACATATTTATAGAATTCTTATAAAAATGTGTCTCATGGTGAATTTTTGGTCATGTTTGTGAGGCTGTAGACTTTTTAAGAGACAGGTGTCAAAACTAGCTGTAACACACATTAAATTACATTTATGCATTTGTCAGACTCTTTTATCCAAAGCGACTTACAGTTATTACAGGGTATTGGTTACAACCTGGAGCAGTGTAGGGTTAGGTGCCTTGCTCAAGGGCACTTCAGCCATTGCCTACTGGTTAGGGTGGGATTTGAACCTGCAACTCTCCAATCTTAAATCCAACGCTCTAACCACTAGGCCACAACTGCCCCATACACATTAAATATTTCACAATATAGACGCTATTTATGTAAAAAATTAAGTTGTTTTTAACATTACCCATTTCTTTTCCAGCGTGTTATGCCAAAAACTTTGGTCCTAAAGGATTTGGATATGGACAGGGTGCCGGGGCGTTGGCCCACACCCAATAGAGGCCACTCACGAATGACTGAGGCCCACGGATGGCACGGATCTGCCGGAGGACTCCCAGAGCACTGCACTACTGCCTTCGTCCACCAGGGGGCAGACTGATGCCACTATACAGTATAATAGCCTGATGGACACATGCTTCAGACAGCTGCTTTATTTACAATAATATGGGAAAGATCTCACCACAGTAGAGTTAAGGCAAAGCAGGATGTATCTGTAGTTTTAGACTAAATGATGATACACAATCTACATTTAATACTAACCCTTAGAGACCTTGAAATATAGTTGTGGCAACTTCACAAGTATTTTCTCTATAAATAACCTCACACAACTGATTTACTGCAATATTATTTTCTGCATTTTTCAGTGGAAATCAGGTATTTCCCTACATTAAATGTAATGATTATGTGGATATCAATAAGAGTTCAGATTAAATTAGAAGGCTACACTGGTCTACAGCATAATTATCTGCCTCAGAGATTAAATGTGCTGAATCTTACATCGTTTAATAAGATGAATTGGAAAATATGTTGCAAAACTGCATCTTAGCTGATGCTTTCAATGTAAATGATAAAGTTTTATTAGACAACTATATTGGTGTATGTACATTTATGCAATAAATGTATAAATCTTCCAGTAGAAAGGACCTGAAAAGTAAATGTGTAAACAGTGTTTTGATGTAGGTTTTGCAGCATAACAAACATTCCTTTTGAGTCAAACCCATTCTCTCAATAATTACCAGAATTTTGATTTGAGACTGTATCTTAGAAACTACAGTCAACCATTGTTATTTACTTAATTTTTATTAGTGACTCAAGCTTAGTAAGTTTCACTACTTTTATTCTAGAGGCACTTGCTCGTAGGCCAGTATTATCTAAGAAAACGTGACTTGCTCAGCAAAATTTATAATTAACTGAAGGTGAAAACAAGCATCCAAACAACCATACTGTCATTTATCACACTTGATGGGTTTTAGTGGGGAATCAGTATTTTAAAAACAAACAAACAAACAAGCAAACAAACAAACAAACAAACATAACAGTGTCAAAAACTCTGAACATCTGAAAAATACTCATAATTTTGCCTGAATTATGTAAATGTATTGATAAGATTCATGTACAAAAGTTACTAAACATTTTCGATCAGTTGATGCTTTTGGTTGCCAGTGGTTGTTTAGGTCTTTGAGGGTTGAACACAACAAAAAGGGGCTTCATTTGCACAATCCTTACTGTTTGCATGATTGAATTCTGTCATTTTATCTTCCTGCAAATAAAATCTCAGCAGTTAAGATTCTATATAACACAATAAACAGTGTTTGTTTCCAATAAAATATAGGAGCATAATTTGAAGTTGCTGTGTGTTCCTATTTGTAAAGGAATTGCCTGAGATCATATGGGTGAAACGCTTCCTTTGTGTTGCGTGTCATAGGAATACGGAAGTGAAAGACGTGAGGGTGACTTTGTGTTGACGTTTCATGAAATGACACAGGTTCATTGTATCCATTCCATTCATAACAGAGCAGTGACATATGACAATAAGTCCTGTACCTTGGGAAAGTGAGGAAATTTAAGTTTAGACTGCTCCACCCACAAAACCCCCTTCACATAGTCTCATTGGTAAGCATGTGGAGAATGACACAACAGTTTTACTGCCTTAATGAATTTATAATAATAAAGGTTAAGCCAGCACTGTTGAGAATCCCTAAAGCAACCAGCAGGGCTTTAAAGATTGGGATGAAAATGAAACTTAGTTTGTCTTCCTCACAAGATAAAAAAAAGTCAAGATCCTTCAAAAAAAAAAAAAAAAAAGATCATTCATAGTCTCCCATAGATCAACATTAGAATATTTGACTTCTTTATCTATTGTAAAATGTTGTTTATGTGACTTAAGGTTTTTTTTTTTCTTGTTTTTTTTTTTGTGGCAATGTGTTTTAGCAGAAGTTCTTGGAGGTGAATCCAAGCCCAACACACGCGCACGCGCACACACACACACACATACACACATACATAGGCAGCCTGCCCTGGATCTCCTTGTGCCGTCACCAGGAGGAGGCGGGGTGCGAGTTGAAGGGGTAAAAGGTCCAAGAGGAGCCGGGCATGTTCCAACATATCCAGGCAGACCAGACTGCCAACCTCCACGACCTACACACACTGGAGATACAGACAGTTTTAGGAGTTAGAGCCTACTGTTAGGACCATACAAAACTATTTAGCCCAGTTTGTTGGCTGACACCTGATCCTGACATGAAATGGGATGTGGAGGCTGTTTCACTGATTCATCTGCAGAATAAGTAGCTCTGTCTGAGTGTGTGTCTGAGTGTGTGTCTGAGTGTGTGTTGCCATGTCTCTGCCGGTTAAAGTGATGAGGGACGGGCTGTTGGAGAAGCGCAGCAGCGGACTCCTCCAGCTGTGGAAGAAGAAGCGCTGCGTCCTGACCGAGGACGGGCTGCGGCTGCACAACTGCAAAGGCGGAGGAGGAGGTGGAGGAGGAGGTGATACTCCGTGCGCGGCGTGGAGCTCAGGAGCCAAGGAGCTGCGCTTTGAACGCATGGCCACAGTGGACTGCGTGGAGTACAAGCGTGGGCTGGTGTATTTTACTGTGGTTATGGCTACGGGCAAGGAAATAGACTTTCGGTGTCCACAGGACGGCACGGCGTGGAACGCGGAGATCGCGCTGGCTCTGGTGCGGTATAAAAACCTCCAGGCCGTCCAGACTGGGAGGAACCGGCACCTGTCCTCAGCTCACCTGGGCAGCACTGGAGAGGATGTGGAGCTCTGATCCTAAAGGTACAGGTTTATTTACATGGATATAGTGGAGCGTCTGACACTTTGAAATATACTCTTATAAATACTATTACTTATACTATTATAGAGTAAATAAGTTAAATATGCTCCTTTATTTTCTATGTTCTGCCCCAGTTCTAACTTTTTGTCCCTCTGTGAACATGGATTCCCTTATAGGTGCAATATATAGATTATCTGTAATATATAATTGTGATTATACTGACTTCAAAATTGTGTCACTGAGTGTGTTTTGTTATTAGATGTGTCCAAATGTGAATGCAACAACGTATAGCACTGTTGTCCAAAACAAATTTCCCTTATGGGACAATAAAGTTGATCCTGATCCTGATGACTAGCTACAAAATCCCATGTATTTGTTTGTTTATATTCCCATTTAGTAGCTTCATGTCAGACAAATATTCAGAATCTGTTAGAGGTGTCTCAATTGACTTCCCTGTTAATAGGCTCATATGTGGCTGAAGGTCTGCTAATGCTGAAAGAAGCTCTGCAGTGATTGGATGGAATGAAAACATCCAGACTCTTGGGGACTAGGTGGCACATAACTAAAAAGCACTTAAGCCTCATAGCTGCGGTTACTTACAAGTACCACTTCAACGTTGAAAGTCAAAGGCATTTCAGTTTCCTTACTACGGTCGTCTGCCTTTACTGCGCCTTAGTGTTCTTGGGATACAAACCCTCTCTCACTTGAGGACATAATTACGATGCAATGTGAGCCTCCAAAATAACATCTGCCTGCCTCTCCCTCACCAGGCAGGCAAGTATTTTTAACCACCACAGACGCACACATGCCCACACACACACAGATACAACCTTCTCTTCTGTTTTTGTTTTTTTTTTTAATCCAATGTTAACAATAATGGGCATTTGAGGTGAATAAAAGCTGAATTCAGTACTTGTCTTCGGCTTAATGCCACCAGTTAATGTCATCATATGACAACAGTGCTATTTACTGAAATCTCAAATGTTCATGAAGAGACAGTGTAAGCCTGAACTATGAGCTCACAGTCCAGGAATCCACGACGAGGCATCCTTAAGAGAGATGCCGTAGTCATGTGCCCAAATTAACTTAGTAGCCGTGGTAACATTAACTCACTACGGATGCAGTATCTACAAGTTAGACACCTGCTTCAAAGCTAAATATACACAATGAAGTAGTAATTAAATAATGGGCCTGTTTTTGTCTCTGCAGAATTACTGCTTCCTTGGATTAAACCAGTGAAAGTGAAGAAGGGCACATCATGAGATCAACTCCATTCTGTGGCTCAGCTGCATGATGGGATGCATCGGAAACAGAGGAGACGTCAGTGGATGATGATTAATGTGGCAGACACTATTGATATCTTAAGCACCTATTTGTTCTGTTAATAGGACTCTTAAATGGGAATCTCTACCACGTTGACCTCACTGGTGGAGGTCAGTGTGGACCCCTCTGCATTTGGTGACGGTGGCACTGCCCGCACAGAAACTGCAGCCACCTCCTGTGCCTTCACGTTCATCTCTACTTGGATATACAGAGCCAGTTAACCCATAAAGACCCAGTGGTACTTTTGTGGCAGTTCCAAAATGAATTTGTCTCTCTATTTTTAACCTTTCTTAAGCGATTTATCACCATTTATGCTAATACTATCCTGTGTATTTTGCATTTTTCAGTGTAAATCATGTACTTTCCCCTATATTTATTTAGCTGATGTTCATGAAAACTCAGTCAATTCAAAGGTTATTATATCAAAACAGAGAAAACTGAAGAAGGGGCATTTTCAGCAAATCTGTCAATAGTTGAATATAAACCAAGCGTGTCCATTATTGTCATTTATCAAACTCTGTGGGTTTTACTGGTGAATCTATGTCGCAGGAGCACTATGGTGTCTCTGAACGTCCAAATGGGTCATATCTGATGACAATGAAAAGATGACAAACTGCATTTTACACCACTTGTTTACATGTATTGATAGAATTAGTGGATCAACAGGTAATAGATGCGTTTAGTTGCCAGTGGATGTTTGGGTCTTTATGGGTTAATGTTGTTGAAAAAGGAGTCCCTCAGTTCCCTCTGTCTTACTTTTGATAGAAACATATCATTTTTTTTTGTCAATGACTGAACAATTCTGAAAGTTTAACGTGAAGAAAAGTTGTCTTATTTACTGCACATTATGTTTTCCTTTGTTTGTTTTCTGAAACCCTGTACAGTATTACAATATAAAATAAATTTTTACTAGTAACAATGAAAAATTGACTACTTTTTTAAAAGTTTCTATTCATGAACAGTGTTCCCATTTTACAGAAAGAAAAGGGGAAAAAAAAACCACACATACACTAGCATATTGAATGGAGATAGAGCTAAACAGTCAGCTGCAATTTATTTTAGGTTCAGACCATTAATTGCTAAGCTCATCTGTTTCCAGTTGTGGTGTAAACCTTGCTGTTATAGCCTGTGGAAAATACACACAGCTCAGAAACAAACACACTCATTGTGTCATTGCTCTCCTTTCCTTGCGTGTATGCTGAAGTCAGGACACCTTTCGTTCTGAGCTGTGCAGAACACTAATGAGAATCACAATGAGCCTCGGGCATGTACACACAAACGTACACCCACGCATATTCACTTACAGAAGCGGCTGTGCACACCCAGCGTGAAATTCAGCAACTTCCCAGCGATAGACTCTTGTTAGCAGGTCTTTTTACGTATGTTGTTCATTCAAGCGTACAGTACTTGTGTATGTGTGTTGAGGATATGGCAGTCAGTGTGTGGTTATGGAGCTCTGTGCGGGTCAAGGAATAAAGAGTTGATTGTGTAGTGACTTCTCTAGTTACTGTGGAAAGCCCCAAAGCTAGCCACACCACATGAGTCAGCGAAGGGCCAGTGGCACTGCAGGGAGAGGAGAGAAGACACAATGAGAGATCAGTTTGTTTGTTTAACTGCACATTGGAAGGTGTAAACACACATTGCACAGAGGGTGGAGGAGATTTCTATAGAGGTGTCAGTATGTGGTGTGCCTAATATGTAGGAGCAGGGGGATTACTCAAATTATCCAGGATTTAATGACATGATATGTATTTGGATGTTAAAAACAAAACTTAAAAGTTGACTTTTTTTTTTGTTTTTTTTCATTCATGAATGGATAAACTGAAATGAACCCTTCTGTCTCCTTCTGTAAGATTTGGCTCATGATACAGTATTATTGTATGTCTGTGAATGGAAGTTATTATGTTTGAACAGGACATTCCACTGTCGAATATGAGCAAACACAACCTGAGAGACTGGATACTGATCACGTCTTATTGCACTTAAACACCAGACTATCGAGGAATGACAGAAGGAGAATAAAAACCATCCATAAATCTATAAAGCTAAGTATCACCGACCAAATCCTCCAGGCTACGTTGGATTAGTCTAGTTTGAGTTACTGATGAAATATTTGCAGCAATGGTAATGGTACTTGCCAATTTTTGTTTTTTTTTTTGCCACAGACGTCACTATATAACATGGTTGTAGGAACAGTGGGCATACATCAAAACAGTTTGCTCAAGGACGGTACTTTGTTTTTCAGGGTTCACCAAATGGAGTTTGTGTGTGCTATGTGAGTGTCAAACCACTAGAGGTCTGTCTGTCTCCTGTTAAGACGTTTTTCATGCACTGTTTGACAAGGCTTTTTAGTACATTTTCACAACAGCAGATCTTTATATGAAAACTCTTTCTGTATATATGTTGTACATTTAACTTATTTTTCCCCCTTAAAATCTACCATACATACTTTACTCTCCCTTCCTGAAAATCTGCCCCACATTTGATTTTCTGTTCATAACACCACAAAATGCCTCAACTCCTGTGCAGTTTCTCTCGATCTTTCTCACAAAACTCTTTCTTTACACGCTCTTCATTTTAAAATAACTTTTATGTCAGCTGTGTTGCTTAAACCCAAATCCACAGGTTCTAAATGCTTGTCTGTGTTATATAGTGAACCTCTGGGAGGCAAATGGACAGAGCAAATTTAGGGAGTAAGAGAGATAGGGAGCCTAATAATAGCCTCCACTAACAAAAGAGAAAGACAGAAGTGGACAATGGGAGGTGCAGTTAAATAGAGGGACCCTCATCTCTGATCTGTCCATCCTGTCTCTGCTGTTGCCGCATCTCTCTTTGTGACTGGCGCTGGTAAGTGACCCTCATGATCTGATCTGTGTGAGTATTTAGGGGTAATGTAAGCATCTATAATGAGGCTAGATGTTTATTTGCCTCATTGTTTGTGGTAGTGATACAAATATAAAATCAGTCAGGATTTCTTTTTTTTTTTTTTTTTTTGGGAAAATCTTGTCTTTGATGTGTGTTTTGGGCTTCTTAAATACTTTTTTTTGTGTAGAAGTACTGCTCAGTATTTTCTCAATTATTGTGCAATTTAATGTATGGATTTCTAACAGGAAAAGTAGCAGAGATTTATTTTTATATGTCATTTTCATAACTCTTTCTGTGAATTTGAATGTAATTTAAAAAAAAAAAAACACTGATCCTAAACTGAAATGTTACAAAATACTCAGATCTGGTGCCAAAGCAGCTTCAATCTGAGTCTGACATGAACTTTCCAAAGCACCTTTGGCTGTTTTTTTTTTTTTTTGCTCTGCCAACTTGGCTGCACCACAGAGACTCATAAGCATCCATGAGTTACTGGCGGTAAATCCCTGAGCCAGGCTGGGCACCCCAGAGCACAATCACCCTCCACAGCTGTCTATCAGATGTCCTCGGGTCTATTTGGGGAGACAGGCCACTCTAAATTCCTCTCCCGGAGATAATCCTGAGGAGAAAGATGGGGATGAGAGGCAGGAGAGATGGATGAGGGATGACTATCAGGCAGGAATTTTCCTAATCCACCGGTGCAACTTGTAACCCTGTTATGCTGGGGTGGTTCTTGGTAACATTACTCTGCCCACCTAATAAAATGGATAAAAGGGCATAAAGAGTGGAAGGGTGCAGTAAGGGGAAACGGGGGAGGGGTGGGGAGTCACAAATCTGCTGCTGATGTGATAAAGGGCAGAGGGTAGACCGAGACAGGATGGGTGAGATAAGGTGATGACATCGGTGAAAACAATACCATAGAGATGAAGTGCCACATTTAGTCACGTTAAGACCTCGTGCCATGTCTAATGTGTCACAGTTTTTACAGTGCTTTGTATATTTGGTGGAAAGATTGCAATGTTTCCAAAAGGCATGCTCCAGCCAAGTTTAATCTGACTCTAAAACTAAAACAGCATGATGGAGAAGAGTGGAAAGATGATCTAGCTCTCCAAAAGCTGATGAACAAACACTGACAACTGTTCGCCGTGTGTGTGTCTGTGTGCGTATGTGTGTGTTTCTAATCTGTCCTGTCTCTCCTCCAGTGAGATCAACAAGATGCCCGAGCATATGTGAGTGATCAGGCTTTGTGTTCTTATTATAGACTATTCACTCACCCACACACATCTACACAATGCATTGCAAATATTACTGAGCTTTTACTGTTTGGGTATCATTGCTAAACTCTGGACTTTCGCTCTAATCTTGTCCATCTGTCTTTTACAGGCAAGAGGTAAGGCGGAAGGAAGTTGGTTGCAAATCAAAAACTATTCAAATTAAAGAAATCACATAGTTACAGATATGCTGACTTTTGTTCTAAATCCAGCGGAAACCAAAGATCTCAGCTTCAAGGAAACTGATGCTGAAGGTAAGAAAGAAGCAAGACTCCCATCTATGCATAAGTTTGACCACTAGAGGGCAGCAGAGGATTTACGGTGTAATAATTTGCTCATATTCAGGAAACATTCTCAGTGTGACCAGAAAACACATAAACATGTCATGTGTTGTACCATAGAGCATACTGTGATTATGCAGTCACATACAAAGACACAATCTGAACATTATGTGCAATTTCTGTGCAGAGTCTCATGGTGGCTAAAGCCAAAGAAGAACTAGAACAGGAGGTCCTGGTAAAAGATGAGGAGAAACACAAGTATCTGGCAGAGAGAGCTCCTCCCCTAAACACCGGCGGCATGAGCCTAGCCCAACTGCAGGTGACTTGCCCTCAACCTCCCTGAATTCTCCCACATCCTTCCTATTTTACACTCCCTCCACTGGTTTCTCAGTAATTCAAAACCAGTGAAAGCTGCCAAAAAAGCTGCATTTCCCATACTGCTAAAGGCATTCGTTGTTAATGCACGCCAAAATCTTTTTCTGCCTGAATGCATTCTCAAACAGTGTCCTCGAAGTCTCTTGCGCAACTTACTTCCACCAGTTATTCATCAAAACCCAGTTAACATCAACATATTATATTTCTAATTATGCCTGTGTCATCAGAGGACTTCAAGGCTCTATGGGTCCATTATATAAATCTGACAGAGGAGGAGGGTGTTTCCAAGAGCCAATACCTTTCTAACAAGCTCAAATTACTATCTGAAAACTGTTTAAATATGTTTTTAAAAGGATCTCTGCAAAGAACTCCATGCCAAGATAGATGTAGTCGATGAGGAGCGGTATGACATCGAAGCCAAAGTCATGCTCAACACACGTGAGGTAGAAGAGAAGTGAACGTTGAAGTCTAGTGCTGGTAAAATTCCTCTCATGTTGACACATTCTTGCATGAATTTGGAATTTCTCTGGCCCCGCTCTAGATTAAAGACCTGAACATCAAGGTGCTGGATCTGAGGGGGAAATTTAAGAGGCCTAACCTACGACGCGTTCGTGTGTCTGCTGACGCCATCCTCCGCTCCCTGCTGGGTTCGAAGCACAAAGTGTCCATGGACCTGCGAGCCAACCTCAAGTCTGTCAAGAAGGAGGACACTGAGAAGGTTTGTGCAAGAACATATTTCACCGCCCACCTCAGGCAGGAAATGTGTCTTTGCTCCACAACATAAAAACATCACATCACAACAGAACAATCTTCCAGTTTTCATACCCATAGTGGTCTGTCATATCTCATTTTACTGCAATTTCTCAACTATATTTGTCACATGTGGGATTAACAACATGTGTGAAAAAGTGAAGAACTGAGAAAACACATTATCATTCCAGGCTTAGCTACAGTACTAGATGTGCACCTGCCTTAGTTTGCAGGTTCAAGCTACTGTAAAGATTCAGCGAGACCAGTGACATCAGTGCTATGGGACACCTGCAAAGTGTGTTTATGAGTGTGTGAAGGGTGTGTTTGAGATACTGAGCAGCAGGGCGGCGACCATGTGTGTCTGAGGGAAGGTACAGTACACCAAACAATGATCCCATTGTATACAGGAGTTTAGCTCTTGAGTCCAGTTCTGCTCATTGGTCAGTGTTTGTGCAAATTGGCCGCTGTTAGTGCGTATCTTGTGTGTATTTAGTGTGTGTGCGTGTGTTCACAAACCAGTTATGCTGGTATAGTTACAGTTTTCTCACAGGGGATTCACTGCTATCAAGCTGTTCAAGTGTAAAGATTTGTAATAAAATAATACTTGTCATTGCATTATGAGTAAAGACTATGCTGTTTATTTTATGTTATACCAACTGTTTGGATTCTGCAGAAGAGGCCAGTGGAGGACAGTGACTGGAGGAAGAACGTGGAGGCCATGTCAGGGATGGAAGGAAGGAAGAAGATGTTCGATGCTGCTAAGGGTCCTGCCCAGTGAACACACACACCTTGCTCGTGTCAATAACAAGGCATCAGTCTTTCAGCACACGATTCATTTCTCTTTCAGCTTTGATTCTACAGTATATTTCAGCTTCTTCATCCTTGGGCACGCTCCTGCTAGGGACGCAAGAAGATACCACATGCTTTTTTCAAGAACCAAATGCTATTTATTTTTTAAAAAGGTCGTGTGACAGGTTGTCAGTGATGTTACACCTCTAGCCCAGAGTTGAAGGCTTATTTTTGTACACAAATCTCAAATGCTGCTTGTATCATTATGTAACAATTTGAGATATTACTGCAATCGACTGGCCATTAACCAAATTTTAATATGACCTGGCTATTCTTGCTTGGGGATTTAATAAGCATGGCCTGTAGCTTTGTGATCTGTGATGTAATACAGTATGTAGTCCATTATGTGGAATTACATGAAAAGATCAGAGCAAAATGCAAAAAATTAAGAGTGTTTCATTGTTAAGCCTTTTGCTATGTCAACATGGTCTTAGAAGCTAAATAAATAAAAAATACTGAGCCGAGGGATCAGTCTTCTGTCTTCACTTTGTAGCATTAGCTGCCGAGGGTTAAAGCGTGACCACTATAAGTAGCCTCTTAAACCCAGTCATCTCCAGTACTGGGGCCAACCACAGATCTGTCTGCGTTACCGTGGTAATGCTACACTTATCACACTATACATATGCTATTCAATTCAATACTTTATTGTCACTGTATATAAAACGAGGTAATGATTCAAGAATCTTTCAATCTGGCATAGCAAAAGGAAGTTCAAAAGCAACAAGTGGCACCAGGCACAACAACCCCCACCTCTCACATGTATTGTGGTGTATTTTGGCATCGATCCAGCTGATGTCATCATGTCAATGCGTGTGGCGATGTCAGCATATCACCTACCTCTATATGTTTTGCCAAGTTTGAAGTTAATTGAAACAAAACTGATGTGGTTATTGACATTTGAACTTTTGCCCATTATAAATAAATGGGAGAAAATTAAAATAAATAAATAAAATAAATAAATAAGTGAACTTTGACCTACTTCTTCAAAATGTAAATCAGATTTATTCTGGGTCAGTGGCAATCTAGAACCTCAGTTTGGTATTAATTTAACCAATAGTTTTGCTGCTTAAGTGTCAACACACAAACAAAAAAACGGAACCAAAAATATACCATAGCCTTTGCCTCCCCTTTGGTGGTCAGGATAAAAATAAAAATAGATCAACGTAACCAGGAAAACGTCAGCTAAAAACTCAATAAAACCAGATAAAACCACAATCCAAACAACAAGCAGATAAATGAGCAAGTACCTAAAATAAGTCAACAGTCAGAGACCAACCTGTGCCATGAATAATCTCAGAAAACAACAGACCAATGAGGCAAACTTGGCAGTGCTCAGCAAACACTAAGCAGATCCAAGTACAAGTATTATTTGTCTACTGCTAAAACTCACTGAACAAGACAAAGAACTACAAAGAAAAAAGGTTGCATCATGAAGCAATGGTTACAGCAACATTTACAGTGAAATAATTCTGCCTGGAACCAAATGGCCCAGGGCTTAATAGTTCATAAAACAGGAGGACTGAGCGCTAAAATATGAAAACAAAAACATCTCGCGTCATCCTTAGTTGGATTAAATGTAACCTTACTCAGACAAAACTATAATTCCATAATTTCTGTCTTATATAGGCATAGGCTATTTATCTGATTATATTTATTAGAACTTATCAGAGACATATAGGCAAATAAACCTTTACAACAGCGCTTCCGTTTTAAGCAGCGCATATATACTGATATGGTAATGTCAGCCTCTGGTTCAGGTCAGTATCCTGTCTGGAGCTGTAAAACAGTTCTCTTCAGCTGCTGACTGTTTTGCATGCTCATAAAGCACTCTTTGAAAAGTGCTTTCGTATTGGGACTTTCATTTTTTATTGCCTTATCTATGTGGTTGCAGAGGTAATCTGTGTGACGGGCTGGGTCTGTCTACCTCAGGTCTTCCCTGAATGTGTGTGAGTTCAGGCTGAGGTGCAGTAACACAGAAGCACTCATCTCTTTAGTACATTCAGATTATTTTCAAAAGACAGCAACTCCGTGGGATAAGTTATATGCCAACCTGCTCAAAGGATCGGCAAAGCAAGCACCTGTTTACACCAAGAAAACCAAAAGGATATGAATGAGCAGTGTTTCATCTGTTATTACTGTGGTACCTCAGTCTGGTTATTGTGCTGATGTTCGGCGCTCTTGTGGGCAGCAGGTACAGGTGTAGGAGAAGCCAGGTGCATTGGAGGGTGTGTGTTGATCTGGGTCAGAGTCCGACACACACAGGCTCAGGGGAAGGGTGTGGCCTAAAACAGCAGAGCAAACAATGACTCAAACTGTAAAGAGACTTAGCGCTGATGCCCACTTTGACATGTGTGAAAGCAGAGATATTTACGGTTACAGAACAAATCTTATCATTCAGGGTCCTGGAGACTGTGTTGCATCAGAAATAGATATTGTCTGTGTCATTTTTCTGTAGATGAAAGCTTTTGACTATTTGGTGTTTCCTGGCTTAAGTATGCCAATGTTTGAAGCAACTGGTTTTTTTTGGTTTTGTTTTTTTAAGTGACACTACTAACATTTCATCTTTTAGCATAGGATGAGAAGACACAGCAGGAGGCACTGACATTGAAGGCTATCTGCTGACTTTAATCCAGAGATATACATATTTATACTGTATGTAGTGCTGTGAACAGATAATACTCAAAACATCAAAATATTTGTCAGTGTGGAAATGGGGATGGTTTACTATAACTGGATCCAGCCTTCCTCTTGTGTTCGCTTTGTGTTACCATCTCAGTTTTGACCCATGTCTTAAATCAGCTATAAAATAAACTACAAACAATTATTTACCATCCAGTTTATTTCTCATCTCTTGGTTACCTAGTTAGGTTTCCTTATCCATGGAAATATTGGTTTTAATATTTTTGGTTTGAGCCTCTGGGCCTTTTTATTTGACTTTTTATCTGCGCTTGTTGTGTTTTTGTACAGGTTTACTGGATAACAAGGCAAAAATGAGAATCCATAAAGGCTCACATGATTGTAGAGGAGCTGGCTGTCAGTGTGTTGGCTAGGATTTCTGTTTTGGCTGTAATTATTGCTTTATAATCTTATTTTTAGAACTGGGTTGAAACCAACCCTAACGAAACAAAGTTCATAATGTCAACCAGGGCATTTCATAATTCAGTGAATTTTTTATTTGTTTGTTTATTTTTTTTAATAGAGGTTCCTCATGAAGTGAAAAAGCCTTGATGCAACACACAAATGTTATATGGTTCATTTATGCATTTAAAAGCTAAAATGGGTTGGTGCTGACCCTAACACAATATTCATGGGGTGGCAGGAAGGTGGAATGTAGACTTTCTGGAATAGCACAAAATATATTCTGGTAATCATACAATCATGTGTATCAATAGTTGCATGAAAAAGCCTGTATAGATGAATGTACATAATTCAAAGCCTTACATGGCACAACGAAAACAACTAAAGGCATTAGAAATGGAATATTTCCACATTTTCATACATTCTATCATCAAACTGCGGCCATGATGGATGTTTACACTGAAGTGGGATGGGATGGCATTTTTAAAGAAAGAAAGAAAGAAAGAAAGAAAGAAAGAAAGAAAGAAAGAAAGAAAGAAAGAAAGAAAGAAAGAAAAATAAATAAATAAATAAATAAATAAATAAGACACAACGGAATAAAGTGGTATAAAATTGCTTGTCATACGATATACCATCCATTTGTTTCAAAGAAGAAAAAAAAGTCCGTTTCGCTGACTGCCTGTGAACATGTTCGCTTTGACATGACTATAACAGAATAATTCTAATATAGAAGCGTCTCGTCTGAGTACATTCCATTTTGTCAGAGTACTTCGTTGATTTGTTCAAACAAAGCCAGCAAACGCAACACAATACGTGTAAAATGCGCACAATAGACTCACAAGTGAAAATTCTACATGCATGAGACGCGCGCGCTCTCTCTCTCTCTCTCTCTCTCTCAGGTGCGTCTCTTACCTCTGGGTCACGTGACTCGTCGGTGAACTCCACCGGGGTAAAGGTGGACTGCTTTGTGCTGCTGCGATTGTAACTTGACTGCCGCCCTCGGAAAGTGCCAGTGTGTCGACTTCTCAGCCTGTGAGCTCCGTAGCCACACTTAGACTCTATTTTTAAGCAATAATATATATATTTAAAAAATGTCCATCAGTCGGAAGAATTGGTCGGCCTTATCCAGGTAAGAGTGTTTCTGAAAATATCACAGGACTCCAGTGACAGCAGCTGCTTTGTACTGGAAACTTTATGGAGTTACATTTTTTCCTACTAAATTTACTGTCTTTATCAACACTGCTTTATAATGAATGATAATAGTATTAATACATTATGTATTATTCAACAGCACCATTCTGTTAATACTGGGTATTCTGCTGTTGTGCCTTCTGCTAAAGCACTTTGTCAGTTTTTAAAAGGTGCTATATAAATAAAAGCTATTATTATTTTTATTATGTATATTATTCTATTTCTAGTGTTGCCTTTGCTGCATGTTTGTATAATAAGCTTCTCACACTGGCATTTTGAGTTCTATTGAAATGTGTGGTGCTTGAGGGAACATCAGTTCCTTCCTGCACAAACTGTCAATAAGATTCATAAATCTTGGATAATGCTAGACATAATGGCAATTGTAAGCTTAGAAAAGCAACCAGCTGTGACTGTGCTTATAAACAGTTGTGTGACTAGTAAAGCAGGTTCTGTTTAACGGTTATTTCAACTGTAAATCTCACCAAAACAACACTACTTTCTATAGATCCCAGGTGTGTTAACTCTCTACTTTGCATTTGCTCACCATGTGTGTGTTTAAATTACTGCAGGCCTCGTGTCTGTCTCTTCTGCTATCAGTTTCCATGTCCACCTTTGTCTTACTGTGTTAATCTCTTGTATGTCTTATGTGCCATCAGCTTGGCCCGCCAGTGGACGATGGAAGATGAGGAGGAGGTGGAGAGGGAGAAGAGGAGGAGGGTGAGGAGCACCAGTGCCACTGACCCTGATACTGACTCCAGCCAAACACCCGGCGGAGACACACCTACCGGTGACAGCACCCGTGGGGCCTCCACCTGTGAGACGGCCCAGGGCCTCAGCAGGTTACTCTCACTGTTCCATAAAACATGATTTAAAGGCTATTTCAACTTGATTTTGTTGGTGTACTTGCACACTGCATTGGTTCACCCTTTATCTAAACAACTCTCTCTATGCATTTTAAGTTCTTCCTTTTCTTTCTCTGTATTATCCCTGTTGGATTGCAGCCACAGGAATCTTGCCTGGTGTCTTAGAGTCTGTCGTCTTTGATAGTACGCATTTTTAGAGGTTAGATTTCAGGAGCAGAAAGTGATTATTCTTACACTTTTGCCCCATGGGAGTGTGTCATCTATACACATTTCAAAAATACGATAAAACTTGATACTATGCAGGGAGAGTATGAAAAGCTGTCAGAAACTCCACAGCTGAGTACCTGGAGCAGAAGCAGTCTTCAAAGAGACTGAAGGACTGTTGAGCTTTTCATTAAAGAAACCTGATCTCATGCAGGACTGAAAGGTCTTTTCTCAAGTCTCTAAAAATCATCCATCATGTGTACAGTATCCCGGTCATCCCAAATGTGTGTATTAATCTGTTTATTTATAGTGTGGAGCAGATGCAATTGGACTTTGTGGAGATGCTTCGCGACCGCAATGAACGGCGAAGGGTGAGGCACGTGGAGACGCTGAGACGACAGAAGGAGACAGAAGAAGAAGAAGGAGAAGGAGGAGCTAGAGTGGAGCTACTGGGGGACTTGGATGATGATGGATGTTTTGATGCGACACCGTCATCAAAACCTCAACAAGCACCAAAAACAGCCTCTTTCAGTCCGAGAAGCAGCATCAGCAGAAGCAGTAATGACAGCGGCTCGAACATCGCACACAGACAAGTAAGAAGAGAAAGAAATGTTGGTTATTTAAAGGAGGGATATTTTGCTTTTTTTAAGTGGAATTATGCACTTTAAAGCATTTCTCTGGGGTCTACATAAACTGTAAATGCTATACTTGGGTTTAAATTCTTCATTAATTCAACTCCACAGGTCCATATTCAACCCTATATCTAAATAATGACACCAGAAAGATCATTTTGAGCGCTGGCCCTTTAAATGCACATGAACCACTTTAGGCTCCACCCCCTCCAGGTTGTTGGCTGTGCTGTTCTGCCCCTTTCAGCCACCAGCAACTGAACATTTTAGGTAATCAGCTCGACATTTGGAGATATTTTCAGTATGTCACACTCGGAGAAATGTTCATCAGAAGTCTTGACCTTATATGGTCAAAAGTCATGACATAACTAGTAATAAACCGTAACAAATCAAACAGGAATTAAAACAGGTTGTAGAAATCCACTAGATTTTTTGCCAAAATGAATATAACGTTAGCTTTGCAACACCTGGAAGGTTCAAATTCAAACTTTATTAACTATTATGGTCCAAACACACAAATAAATAAGACTAATAAAAGTGGGTTTAGCTAAATATGACCCATTTAAAGTTATAGCATCTGTAAGAATCAGAATGAGAAAATAATCCCCTGACTAAAAACCTATTGATATTTTTTTAATACATTACTCTGTCACAACAAAGTGAAACCCAGCAGCGAGGTTAAAAAGTTAAAAGTTACCCCACACATAGTTATGTTAATCATTTTCTAGCCTCTACAACAACCCTTCAGAGATGGGAACCCTTTTCTCCTCACAGGAAAGAATATTAATGTTACACATGTTAGTGACCCGCATCCTCCCACAAACAAAACATGTAAGCAGTAAATTCCAAAACACACCATACCCGTCTTATATGCCACAACTTAACTGTTTTAATTGACAATATACGAGTTAACATGAGACTGTGTGTTTATCTCTGATCACATTACTGGACTTGCACTCTTCCTGTGACACAAGTGACCATGTAAATCATCTATAAAAGATTGATAAGGCGCGCTTACGGCCATAATTTGTGCTTTATCTTTTGTAATACATGCCAGCAGCAGCCCTCATGTGCTGTAGCTGCAAATGAGGCCGTAACTGGGCAGAATTATGTAATAGAAGGTGTGGCTCCGTGCAAATAGTGATTGTCTGTAATGTTTTCTTTTTTTGTTTTAGTGTGAAAATGGAGAGTCATCGAGCAAGGACCGTGATTCCAAACCGATATCCAACCCAACCCGAAAGTTTGTCAGGTTAGCAAGCATGTTTTTTTTTTTTTGGCTGATTGTTTTTTATGGCCTCGTCAACGTGACAGATCAATACAGATCAAACAATTTCATAAGATAAGATCAAGGTTAATGGAAATTACAAGGCTGGAGCAGTGAAGAACACCTTACAATACATTATCCCCAGAAGTTATGGTTGATAAATGAGTCAGGGTACACGGCTGCACAGCTAAAAAAAATGAGACAAGACAGAAAAGCAGCTGGTTTAGCCTTTTCAGCTGCGAAAAGAATGGTTTTGTCAAACTGGAAAATTCAAAAATCAAAGTGTTTATCTTTAGAAACATGGGTTTCTGAGTGTTTAAATCTCTTAGGTATGGAGCGAATAACGGATATACTTAGTGACACTAATTTTAGAACTGAAACTATTTGGAACCAGGTGAGGGAGTGCATATCATCATCGCAAATATTAAGTTGAAAGACTATAAATCCAGAGCAATAGGCAATTTTCCTCAGTCCTGATCCAGCCTTGTATCAGATCTTTGGATTCCCTTTGATAATTTAAATGATAATTTATCTAAGATGAGAGTACCTTCACTGTCCTTTTATGTGTTATTGTTGTGAAAGATATTAACGTTCTGTCTTTGTCTGGTTTGTTGCTTTGTTTGTTGGTTTTCATCATGGTTTAGATCTGTGTTTACGTGTTTCCCTGTGTTATGGCAAAAATTAGTAAAATGTGGAGGAAAAAAACAAAAATAAGTTTATGATATTTACTGAGGAACTACTGTTTATGCAGAGATTTAGACATTTAGGATGTTTTGACATTAAATTAGTGCTTCACTGTGTTTCTCTTGCTAAAGTCCTTCAAATAATTTGACAAAATGTAGCTAAGTTTGACCCAGATATTTGATTGTGAAATATACAGAAAAAAAGAAAAAAGAAAAACAATGGTCCCACATGGATTTACCTGAAATAGCAAATAAAATTAAGCAAATAGAAAACATCCTGCCACTGGATAATAACTGAAGAAATTAATATGTTATTTGACCTTCTTCTTATTTATTTAATAAACCTTCAATTTGCAAGGAAGCATAAATATTGCACAATACCAGGATTCATGATGCACAAACCAGGATGTATCATTTTCATACATGGATTAGGTTCAGAGTCCCAGAGTCCAGACCTGAACCCCATTAAGAATCTTTAGGATGTGATGGGAGAAGAGTTTAGGAAGTGGTCCAAGTTTCCCATCATCAATAAAGGATCTTGGCTAAAAGCAAATGCAAGTTAAGACAGAAATAAATGTTTGGGCATTTATTGTGATATTCTGTAATTATTATGTGACATAAACAATAAAATAGTGAATGTGTCCTGTAATCAAATCTAAAGGTGATCCAAAGAAATATTGTGTGTGGGACTATTATTTTGGACTAGCCTGTGTACGACTTGACCAAAACATTATTTTATTGCTTTAAGGCATGATGACAGCCATGTCTGTTTCTTGCTACTTTTACCTTTGTACTTAATTTTCTTGTGAACTCAGCTATACTACAATGTGATTTCTTTTACTACATACCACTACAGGATAATGTGAACCTGTTAAATTATTTTTGGGAATTTCAAAGCTGATCCCTTTTTTCTGATGTTGCAGCTCTGTCTCCATCTCACTTGACAAGAGCCCCTCTGTAAGCGGGTGCTCAACTCCCATGAGCCCTTGCTCTCCGACAGCTCCCTTCTCACCTAGAGAACACGGTTTCTCATCTGCGGAAGTTGAGAGGCCTGTTCAGAATGGACACACACAGGAGGTACTTAGGACACACAGATGCACCAGTACACGCATGCAAAGTGTCTACAGATGATTTTTTTTTTTTTCAAGAAACATAATTTACAGCTTAACTATGTTTCATGCTTTGCTTGTCAAATGAAGTTTGGTGTAAAAGAGCTTGTTGTGACTGTTGCACACTAATTCGATTTAGAAACAGCACCCCCTTGTGATGGTTTTTAGTGCCAATAACAGGGAATCACTTACATATACAGTGGTGGAAAGAAATTATTATTCTACCCTTGTTTTCTTCAGTTTCTTGTTCATTTTAATGCCTGGTACAACTAAAGGTACATTTATTTGGACAAATATAAT
>JAQQZY010000027.1:19312465-19326498 GCA_030068375.1 Ostorhinchus rueppellii | reverse complement strand
GTTCTCGCGAATGCTCGTGAACTTCAGTGACCGCTCGAGACAGCGTGCGCGTTCATGTATTCGTGAATCGTGAAGGCGTGGTTTCGAGGGGTGGGCTGAAGAAGGAGGGAGGGAGTGTATTTTCAAAATCTCACTTGTGTTGAATTGCTGGAACCATTTTTTCCAAGATCTCCCACCATACCTTTAAAACAACAATTACCCATGATGCCATTGAATACATGTCTCTCCTGTTCACACTGGCAGAAATATCCTTGTCTAAAATAAGGGATGCATGACAGAGTCCAGAGTCCTTCTCTGAATAAATGTAACCAAATTTTCAGCTCAGACTCGTGATGGGAAACTGAAGAGTCAAAGGAACCAGATGATTCTGAATCACTCACAGACAGGATTCTGGTTGTATGAGTCACATGAGTTTCTTGAATCACTGAATCAACCCAAAAGGATGAATCAGAGCAGTAGACTTGGTGACGAACTGAACTAACAGAGTGGGGATTGACTTGACCGTTGCTCTCCAGCTTAGACCATCAAACTCACAGATAAATTTGGTTCGATCAGTCCCTTTCCTCCCAATAAATCAGTCCTTTTCTTTAATTTATGGGACTTTTGGCAGCCACTACAGGACTATGTGTTATTAGGTTGTAAAAGATGCAAGAGGTTTGGAGGTGATGATGATGTTGGTAGAACTCAGTTAATCGGAGTAAATGGACACACACCCATTTTGGGGTTTGGGTTCAAGATTCAAGTAGGGATTCACTCGACCATCTCCAGCTCAGAGTTTTGGAAGATAAGAAATACCTCAAATACTGCACACAAAGAAGGACTGTGGACCTCAGTTCACATGGCTTTAATTAGATCCATGGTATGAAAAGATGCTTTACTCAGAAGTTTAGATCTGCACTGTTTCTTTGAAGCTTAAAGTTTTTATCTTTTTAATGAATTTTAAAATTTATGACGATTTTAATATCCGTTTTAATTGAAATGTTTGTTTTTGTGATCTTTATGTTTTTATATATTAACTTTCTCTTTTTATGCCTCTCTTGTGATACTTTTATGTTTTATGTAAAGCACTTTGAATTGTCCTGTACATGAAATGTGATATACAAATAAACTTGCCTTGCTTTTAAAAGTATCAACAGGAAAAATATTGCATTCATTACCAGACATGGGTGTTGTTTTTACGGTAGATCTGTTAACCTAAAGTGACTTTAAGAAAACACCTGGACTCACTATTTGGTCAAATTCTATACTTAACTGTTAAATGTTGATCATTTGAGTCAAATTCCTCTGGTTTTACGTGTAATAATAAAAAAATGTTTTAATGATGACAGAGAAAATGGAACATAAACTATTTCTAAGCCGTATAGTTTTTTACTTTTTCTTAGAAAACAAGCCTCTGAATCACAGAAACAGATAACAGGACAAATAATAAAATAGAAACTGTAAATATTTTTGCACTGTTTATTGTATATTGAAAAAAATGATGCAAAGTAGTTGTGTGGCTTGAAAATCTATTTTTCTTTTTCTTTTTTTGCTTCGTTGAATTGTGGAGACAGTTATGTGACTTATTACTGTGCTTAATATACTGTACATACATTTGGTGTAAAAAACAAAAAAAAAAAACAAAAACACACACACAACTATAAAATTTCATCCAAGCAAGCACATATATATTTTCACTTTTATATACTTCTACTTAAAACCTGCAAAGGGTCTTTGCATCAAAAAGCGTCTGTTTTTTTTGTGTGCTTTTTTTTTTGTACTGCTCACATATTTGGCAGCTTAGTCATGAAGGTCAAATTAAGTGTTTGTTTACAGACACATTTGACAGTTCTAACTAATCACTGTATGCTTCCAGTAACATTTCCCAGTAGACAACATTGTCTATCTACAACACATGGTGTGGCTCTCTGACCTGAAGAACTGTAATTCCTGCTCAAGCAATTAACATTTATATACAGAGAAATACATATCCAAATTAAATACATACACCTCAGGATTACACATGACATTAAATGCAGTACATGAAAGCGCAACTTCCTCTCGACTATAAACAATGTATATGTGACTCATTCCAAATGAATCTATCCTTATCACATATGTGGTTTTACTCTCCTCGTTGGAGGGGTGTGGCCACTGCAGTGTTTCAACATGTTGGTTTCCATCTGGAAGCATGTATGTACACACACTAGAAAGGAGTCACAAAGAAACACGAACAAAAAAAAAACAAAACAATACAGAATAAAGTTTGAACCCTTTATGATACTGAAGCTGCACATTTTAGTCCCAACTACTCCTGAAGTCTGATACGTTTCAGAAGAGTCATACCTCTGTGTCTTCATCGAGCTGTTCCACGTGTCCATCACTCTTAATCGATTATTTGAATGGACTTGTACGCTGCTATGGTATTGTCATTGACAAATTCTGATTTCGCGTATCCGAGCTGTGGATGACAATGTTTCAAGACATCAGTAAGTTAAAATCGTCATACAGAATCAGCCACACCAACACACACCTGGGTTAGCAGTTTTAAACAGCTGTAGATAAAGCATACAGTATAAATGAAATGTGCTGCATAAGCATTTATCTGATCACATTGGAGGCATTTGGGATTATATCCTCATCCACTAATCACAGCTTTAGAGACAAAGCTTCATTCATGCTCTTTTTTTCCGCTCATGTCCGTTTCTTACTTTGTGTCTGACATACTGCCTGCAGAGCACCACCCATTACAGACTAAGAACTGAAAACCAGTTGGCCAGGATTCCACTGTTTGTGTTATCATTAAACTCTCTGGGTGGGGCGGAATTCAGAGGAGGAAAGAGAAAGTGACTGTGTGTGAAACAGAGCAGTAATAACAAACACCCATCCGTTCAGTTGGACCCTCCCCCTGCTTGTGTACAGACGCATGAGCATGTCCCAAAGTTGACTGTGTTGCATAACTACACATTTTGTCTGCATCTAGCCGTCTAAGATATTCAGACACTCATTACCTTTTTCACATGTCCTTGCAGATTTTTGTCATTCCAAATGCTGTAGGCCAGAAGGGATGCTGCTTTGCTACCTTTAGGGTAAGAACTGGAGCAAAAGAGTGGATATCATTAAAGGTACAAGTTCGAGGTTCTAACAGGCTAAGACCAACAGAAGTGAACACACACAACGTGGGTAAATAGTGCAAACATTAGGAAGTGAAGAGACAGTAGAAAAACATATTAAAAGATGAATGTTTTTTTTATGATCACTTGAGAACACATGATAAAATCAATAAACTGACAACTAACAAGTACAAATTGTACTGTCAGATGCACGAGTGCTATTTCGGTATATTTGCCTACATGTCAGTTAACTGCACTGAGAGCCCTATTTACAAAATTCAACATCAACGTTCAACATCTCTTTCCATCTCATGTAATATCTCTAAACAAACAGCTACCCAGAACCCCACTGTGCTCCACAATATTATGGTTGAGGCACAAATCTCAACACTATGTCAGTATAAAACAAAATTATCTCTGTTTTTAGATAACACCCAGGGTCAGGTCCACGAAAGGATTCCACAGCTTTTGCAGGCATAAGATAAGTACAAATGAGTCAAAAACATAATATGCAATTCACAAAGTGCCTGCATAGGGTGGACTTCACTGGAAAATACACTGGCAAAGAAACAGCACCAGTGTTACCCCTTGTAAAATTTGCATGGATGCAAATTAGGGAATATTTATACATTTGGCACAAAATCAGTCCCTTTTTAGGCAAATTAGCCTTGAAACAAAAACTAATTCCCAAAAGACCAGTGCTCAAATTGTTACACGCAGTTTGGAAAGTTTTCTGAAAGCTGATGTTAATTAGTCTCACATTTACCTGATTCAGTGTCTCTCTCTGTATCAACAACTCTTAAGTATGTGAGGTCTGAATGATAATGAATTGATGTTTAATCATATCAAGCATTAAATCTCCATTCAAATATTGGATGGATGAGGTCATGTGTGTGACTTTTGGTGCTTAAATGTAAAAAGCACTTTATAAATATATCTTTATTATCCATACTTCCAGCGAAACAGTTGCAGCAAACATAACATTAACATTTAGTAGCGAGCATCAGATGCCGATTAATTTGCTGTTCATGAAGTTACCACTGCTGTACCTTGCATAAATGTCCACAAAACTGACTGGTGTTTGGAGGTACCATGAAACTCAGCAGCCTATGACGACAAACATTCATTCATTCATTTTCTAAGTCACCAGTTCACCACATATAGAGACGAATAATCACCCTCACATTCACACCTATGGGCAATTTAGATTAACCGATTAACCTATCAGTGCATGTCTTTGGATTGTGGGAGGAAACCCACGCAGACAGAACATGCAAACTCCACACAGAAGGGTCCCAAGGTCCCGCGCGGGAATCGAACCCAGGACCTTCTTGCTGTGAGGCACGACTGCTAACCACTGTCCCACCATGTCGCCCATGACGACAAACAACATTATTTTAAGTGTCAGACATTAATCCAGTGTTTCTCAAAATGTGGGGTGGGAAAGCTCGCTGTGGGGATATTGGATCACTCCTGGGTGGTTTTTCTGTTCTTCAAGTTAGAACATGTTTTAGCGTTGGAGCACCCTGGACACATTTGATGGACGTAAAACAAATCTACTGTCATCGTGATATGTGACTGGACAAAAAGTTTGAGTGGAAAAGAAAAATGTACAACGTTTCTGTTTTTTGCACAGTTTGTATGTTCTGAGATGTGCACTGGAAACAGGCTAACTGCAGTCACTGATATTGTTCAAATGTTTATCTTTGTAACCAACATTTGTTTGTCGTTGTAAAAAAAAGTAACTTTATTATCATAGTTGAAAGGTAATTGAGGATTTCCCATTTTTATTACCTCCGCCAAGGAGGTTATGTTTTTGCCAGCGTTTATTTGTCTGTTTGTCTGTTTGTTAGCAACTTTACAGAAAAATTACTGGACGGATTTTCTTGAAATTTTCACCAGTAATAGAGAATCACCCAAGGATGATCCCATTAACTTTTGGTCACGATCCAGATAAGTCTCTGGATCCAGGAGTTTTTGAAAATCTGGAAAATCCCTATCTCTCATCATTGTACAAATTTAATCATATCTCTGTCAATATTCAGCCGATTGAGTCGTGCCTTTGTGGGATGATAGAGGGTCACACCTGCTATCATGTGGTACATCATGACGTAAATATCTCTAGCAGTTTTGATGTCATAACCTTGGTGGAGGTTTGTGCTCACTGAGCACTCTTGTTTGGAAAAATATTGTCTCAGGAAGCAGTCTTGTTGAGTTTATTTGTATTGTTCAAGCAAAAATTGAACTTATTTTTAACAACAAATTATTTAAGGAAATGCAAACAAATGTTGTTACAATATTTATGTTTCTTTCAATAAAAGTTAGAATTGCACCACTGTTATAATGTTCTTGGGGTTCAGGGGGGCCTAGAGATTTTTTTGTCCTCCAAAGGGGGGCCCAAAAAAGATTGGGAACGACTGCAATAATCAAACATGCAGTATGTTAACTGTAGCTTATTTTAATGGACATATCAGTAGGCTGGTATGTTGGCACCATGAGTTACTACAGAACAATGATGGCTATGGCTGAAGAGGTCTTTGTGTGCACGTTTACATATTGACAACTCACAAAAAGGGTTTTTTCCATTTTCATTATGAAGCCATGAATGGCTGAAAAATGTGGAGAAACGTCCAGAACGCAAGACACTCCATGCAAAACCAGGGCAAACTGTATCAGGTGAAAAGCTTGTGTATGAGAGAGAGAGCAAAAAACTGGGTGAATACATGTAAAAACCACAGCCAATTGTCAGGACAAATGTTCTGTGTAGTTAGTGAATCTTTGTGGATGCGACCCTGGAAGTTAAATAAAGACAGGATTATATGGCTTGAGGTGGCCTTAAAAACTTCCATAGGCTATATTTCATTGCTGTCATCAGGTAAAAACTCTTTAATAACCTTTCAACATACTGTAATTCAAGTGCTCTGAGAGGACTTTAATTACAGTATCCTGTCCTGTCATGACCAATTAACTTTTTTTCTCGTCATCAAGCAAGGTTTTTGATCGCACAGACACGCATGAATAAAACCTTACCTTTCTTCACTCAGATCAAGCAGTGATGTGACCAGTTCTGCATTCATCACCTTCTTAGCAGACTCGGTGTCCGCCAACATCAGACCCTTTAGTGTGTTACAAGTTGTCGCTATAGTTTCATCAGAGTTTCCCATCGCGCGGGCGCCAGAAGTGAAAATGCTGGCTAATTCAGGTAACATCGGCTTTGCTAAAGAGAAAACAGAAAACAATGAAACGATAACCATCATTATCGTGAGACAGTTTTAACTCTCACTTCATGCTTCTTCTTCGTCTTACCCATGGTCGGCTGCAACCAGGTGGTCCGAGTCAAGTTACCCAGCAGGGATACGGCAGCCTTCTGCAGGTTGTGGTTGGGAGACTTTAGTAATGGGATGATCTGCTGCAGAACCCCCAACTTCTGAACCAGAATCTGGCTAATGGCATTGGACCCCTGGAACAAAACAGCACAACATATAGGAAACAAATAAATGACCTCTGTCACACTCTACTTCTGCAGTCTCTATTTGGTCCTGTGTTTTGATACTGTATTAATGGAGCCCAGTTTTTGTTTCTTTCTTTGTCTATTAATCTCTGCATCGCTGAAAACAACACTCCACCCTGTCTAACAAAGCCTGTAATTTATGTTGTTGTGTCATTAATCCCAACACCTCTCAGTCTGTTTTCATTAATTACCTCAACCAAGATAGGTAATAGGTAATATGACCCCTCCCATTTGTCTGTCCGTCTGTCTGTCAGCAGGATTACACAACATTAAGGGGAACAGTGTGGTTTTGCGTCATTCACATCAATAGTGTTTATTTATAGCTTTTTATAATTTTCCTTTGACATGCATTTCTTAGGTAGTTACAGTTTTTCATTTGTATTTACATGTGTACTGTTGGCTCAGTTTCACAATCGTCAATGGGCAGAACGATTGAAATAAAATAAAGACCATTAAGAAAGAAAAAAAAAAGCACATCTGGAACAATAAACATTTGGGAGTGACCGTGTAGCAACAAATGTTCATTTGCAGAAATTAAAATCAGGCCTCTGGATTATCATAAATTAAACCCATTTGTCCCAGTATGAAGCAAAAACTTTAAATCTATGATGAACCAATGGAGTTATTTTCTCCATTTTGTAAATGCCCCATGTTATGTCCATCCATGCTGACAGAGAGGGCTTTTCCTGAGTCAAAACAAAAAAATAGTGACTAGGAAATGGTTGTTTCGTTTTTTACAGGCGATGAGCAACACATTAAATATTTGTATTTCTTCCCCCATTCTTGTGGTATATATCCAAAAAATGTTTTTTATTATTATTATTATTATTATTATTATTATTATTATTATTATTATTATTATTATTATTATTATTAGCCTGAAACACCTATCACAGAACCAGGAGAATGACACTGCTGTGAATCAGAGAAGGTTATGCAGTGACTGGAAAAACTGCAAATCAAGTAGAGATCATCATGACAGTTTCTACACAACTCAAACTAAAACAGGTTCAGCAGTGTGTTAGATGTATCCTAAAATAGAGGGATACTTCTACAATGCTAACAGTCATCTAAATCAAGTAAGCCGACTATTCTTGCTGATTGCTGTCAGTGATAATGGAAGAATGGATGACTGGTGCATGCAGAATGGAAAGCTGGATAATTCGTGACTTTGTTCTTACCAGGTTCCCACTTGCAGTGAGGTTCTGCAGAGCACCACAGCAGGCTTCAAGGGTGCCGTCCTTCTGCGCCGACCCCAGCAGTGCCAGGTAGATCTGCATAATTTTGGGATCGCTCAACCACTTCACACCTGATGGGGCCGTGTCCATCTTCTCATCAAGTGCAAACTGTAGAGAAAGAGGGGACAGGATTAAAGGAACCTGAAGTGCTCATCCTCTCAACAGTGGAGCATTTGGGTGATACTTACCGCCTTTTTAACTTTGCTGCTCTTGGGGCTGAAACATCCAACTGTGGTGGTTTTCGTGGCTTTCTTACTGGTCTCTTCCTCTGGGTAGTACTTGGCAAAGCACTCATTGGCCTCAGCCTCCAGCTGGTACGTCAGATTATGCAGGATGCATGCACAGTTCTCCACAGACTACGAAGAGGAAAAGAGAACTTAGTAGATACATGATTAATATATTCATTCATTTATCTTCTGAACCCGTTTTATCCTCACTAGGGTCACATGGAGCCTATCCCAGCTACTTAAGGGCAAAGGCAGGGTACACCCTGGACAAGTCACCAGTTCATCACAGGGCTGACATAGTATATTATATTATTAATACAATTTAATATCATGGACGGTCAGAATTCTACTCAAACTGCACCTCAGATATATTTGAGTTCATTTTAATATTTAACAAAATACCAAGTATTTTTATCAACTGTCATGCATATGATCAAACCTATTAATTCAGCAGAATCCATGAAGCTGATGGTCAAGTGTCATTAGGACAGCTGATCAATATGATGAATAAATTCACAAGTAGTGCATTTAAGGTAAGATTAACTAAGGGAGTGGCACATTTTAGGGGAATATCCACCCATCCGTCCATCCATCCATGTAACTTCAGTTAATAGAATTATGCATCTTCAAACATTTCCCTGTGGATTACATAAAGTGTAAATACTATGCTTGATTTCTTCCAGAATGAATATAAAGATAGCTTTGCAGCACCTAGAGAGTTCAAATTCAAACTTTATGAACTACTAGGGTCCAAATACACAAATAGATGAACTAAAGACTAATAAAAGTGGGTTCACAAAAAATGAGCTCTTAAGAATCAAACATCAGCATCATGATAGTGAAAGTAAAGAAGATGGCACAGGACATGATACCAGGCCTGCCACTGATATTTCACAAGATCTCGAGGTCAAACCTCGGTAAGACTCCTCTTCTCCTTTCAGTTTTTCCCTTGAGGTGTCACCACAGTGAATCAGTCACCTCCATCTAACACTGTCTTCTACATCCTCTTCTGTCACACCAACTACCTTCATGTCCTCTTTCACTCCATCCATAAACCTCCTCTTTGGTCTTCCTCTAGGCCTCCTGCCTGGCAGTTCTAAACTCATCATCCTTCTACCAATATACTCACCATCTCTCCTCTAGACATGTCTGAACCATCTCAGCCTGGCCTATCTGACTTTATCTCCAAAACCTCTAACATGTGTTGTCCCTCTGATGTACTTATTCCTGATCCTATCCATCCTGGTCACTCCCAAAGAGAACCTCAGGATCTTCATCTGTGCTACCTCCAGCTCTGCCTCCTGTCTTTTCCTCAGTGACACTGTCACTAAACCAAACAACCTGACTGTCTCGCCACAGTTTTGTACGTCTTTCCTTTCATTTTAGCTGAAATTCTTCTATCACAAAACCTAGGTAAGACAAACAACGATTATATAAGGTGGGTGGGCTTTTGTTTCTTAATTTCAGTAATGCAGAGGAAACATTGTGTGTTCTCCATCAGTAACAGAACCTGGAAAAACACTTGGAAATTTGAATGTCATTGAGTTGAGATTTTTTGGCATGAAGCCTCACAACTTCATGTGAAAGTAAAACGCAGTCTTGACTGCTTCATGAATATTCTGGCAATTAGGTCGTATTACATCACTCGTCCAAATAATGGTCTCAGGACCAGGAACCCCATAGGTCAAAGTCTGAACTGCCTGTAGTGGATTTGCTCTGGTAACTCCTCCTTCTGTCATTTAAATAAATGAACATGCTTGCTCTCTGTTCTCGGGGGTGCCTCTTCTGTGTTATTTTTGTCACGGTCATGCAGGTGCGAATGGTTATGACATGCTCTGGCATTAAATAACAGCACAACTATCAGTGACTGCCTTTGTAAATCATGTGTGACTCATGTAAATAAACTCCTCCCCAAAAAGTGTGCTTTGAAATGGAAACTTCAGCGAAACAGTTTCAAGGGGAACTCCAAAACCTTTTTCCACAGATCAGTTTACTTGTCATGTAAGAGCCTTTAGCTGTATTTAGGGTTACTCTATCTAAATCTGAAGTTGCAACTCAACAAGATAGTGTAACAAACAAGGGCTTAAACTTTGAAAAGGTGCAGGTTTTTTCTTCGTCTGAAAGAGTCCACTGAAGAGATGCTATCAAGTGACCAGATGGATCTCACATTTTTCCTGTAATGTTTAATACAATGGTGTATGACTTACAGCTTAGTTTGAGTGAAATCCTATTTTGCAGGAGTCTTTCACATTAAGATAAGCAGTTACAGGGTTGCAGAACAGCTAAAACATGATGCAAATAGTATGTAAATATAAAATACTAAAAAAAAAGAAGTAGGGAACTTTTAGTACAATTAGGTGATGTCTAAACTTTCCTGGGCAGAGATAACACACACCAGCCATGTCACATATAGTAATTTCCTCCTGTTTGATTAAAAGACAACTGTGTAAACATAACGCCACAAATGAGATGGTACACATACTTCAAACAAGGGCTAAATATATAAACAACATGTATAAACACCCTGACTCTGCCTGCAGCATCTACCTATAAATACAGAATGTGTGTAATTTACTCAAGTGTGTGTGTGTGTGTGGACATGCCTGCAGTTTCACATACGTGACCTGATCCAGCAAAATGAGTCACAATGATCCAAATTTCAAAATTGAGTATTTTGGGTATCAATGGAAAGAAGAGGAAATAAGCTTTAAAATGATACCTTTGTCAAAGTCATATGTTGGATGGTTTTCAAGATATGACCATTTAAATTACAGTCTTCCACCCAGTTTTTAAAATTAAAAACCTGAGAAAAATCACGTTTAAAGTTTTTTTTTCCTGTTTTTCAGTGATATCTTTCAAATCCTGTGCATTTAAATGGATCAAGTCTTTCTTTTAAAACTTAATTTTACCAAAGGCATTTGTATACATATAAAAATGGTTTTAAACCAGACTGAAGCCCAATATTAAATAAAAATATATTTATTTAAATGCATATTAAAAAGGCACTTTAACTCATTTCCCCCCTAAAATCGGAAAGGTTAAACAGAGCAGTTACATTTGCAATACATTTCTGCCTGAGAGAGAGGGTGTGTCTATGTCATGGTATGGGGTGTGTCTATGTCAGGGTATGGGGTGTGTGTATGTGTGTATCTTTGCGTGTACATGTGTGTGCACTCTTGGTTTCAGGTGGCGCGAGAGAGAGAGATGAGCGAGTGAGTTTTTGTCTGTGTGAGGACTGTAAGAGAGAATGGATGAATGAGTAAGTGATTTGAGGTTGCGAGGAAGAGAATTTGGAAGTTTGTGGGCCAAAAAAAAAACAAAAAACCAGGGCGTGTGTGTGTGTGTGTCTACATCTTTTGCGTGTACCGGCTCTTCCATTTCTAGCACATTTAAGAAAACGTGAACCTTGCAAGTCAACTTTAATCGTCATTTCTGCGCCTTTCCTCAATTATCTGAACTATGAAACTTAAGGATAATGTTTTTGAAAGTCATTTCTTTGAAATTAGTAACAAAAAAAAAGATTTTTGTTTTTGTGCATTATCACCCTGTAACTAAAAATAGAACGTTGTGACTTGCGATTCATTTCGCTAGAGCGGGTGACATATGCTTTCGAGGTATGTGTGTATGTGCACTTGTCTGTGTAAATGCACTTAACCATCCAACATGAACACATCTGAGTAAATTTAATATCACACATATTAAACCTATTTTGAATTAATTCAGGGAAAGTAAGTAAGTAGTAAGACAGTGACAAGAAAATAGCTGCAAGTGTGAAAATTTTTAAATATCAACGTGTGGCCACCTTATTGTTAATATATCCTTCATTATGAGACTACTGAAATTATCGTTAGAATACTAAAATACAATAATCAGAAGAGCCTTTATTGTCATTCTGCAAAAAAGCAGGCCATCAAGTTTTAGGCAAGAATTTCAGAAAACTACCTTGTCATCTGGGGTTTCTTCGGCCACACAGGACTGAACGTAACTCATGATGGAGTCGATGAGGCCATTGCAGTTTCTCATGGCTTCCCTCTCCTTTTTCTGGGCAGAACTCAGGTTCCTGGACATAATTTAACCATTGATTTAAATCAACAATGAAGTGCGTTTAATTACAGACAAAAATATGAGTGGTACAATATGGTGTCATCATTCGATCATAGTGACACAGTGGTTTAAAGACGCTTTTTAAGATTAAAAGAAATATAAATCTGTCTTTAAAGCATTAAAGCAATTACACATTTTAACTTGAAAATTTACCCCAAAAAAGTTAATCACATATCTGATAAATACATAGAGCCATCATAAAAGCTCACAATCCAGAGTAAAAAAATGTGATGAAATATTTAACATATCACACGTTTGCAGATGAATACTGATTTATACTTTATGGACAAAAATACTGGGATACACTTAAGCTTGTAGGATTTCCCATTCCTATTCAAGTGAAATAATATCATAATAAAAATGTTTGTTAAGAGTTGAAGATAATTATTACTTTTGTGATTGTTTAGGGTCAGAGCATGACAAATATTACAGAAATTTAGAGTTAAAACATTTAAAACAATTTTAATGTCGAGTAAAAATCGGGAATCACTTTGTAAGCATAGATAACCAATCAAAATTAGCCCTAAAGTAAATTATGTAACAGGTTTTATTCTCATACCCTATTTTCTTTTGTGGTGTTTAAGTATTTTCTTTATAATTGCAGCATTCTTATAAACACATTTTATTTCCTTTTAAACATCAACCTGAGTATATTGTTGTGACATTCATTGCAATAGAAAATATGAATAATGCAATTTGTCACTATCGTTTTGTACCCCAGCCCCCTGTTAACAATAACACACCAGAAGCCAATGTGTCCAAAACCTTTTGTCTGTGTAGTGTATGGTATCTAAACTGCATATATTTGATCATCAATTAGCTATTATTCATTTTTATTGACATTTAATCTTTTTACTTCTTAATCTTTTACTTCATACATGTATGTGTCTGTAAATTTTAAATTAATTTTCTGATCTTAATGGTTTTAAAGCTGACTGCCAAGTCAAATTCTTGTGTGCCTGTAACATACATTTAGCAAATGAAGTGATTCTGATTCAATTTATGGTTCAGTAATATGGATGCAGGTATGTTAGGTGCTGTGCATTATATTCTATGGTATTTTTCCTAGGTTTAAACTTAATTAGTTTGGTGCCCTCTGCTCTATATAGCTGAGCACGGGTGGGGCGGCTCTCTCTCTTTCTCTCTCTCTCGTGAGCGACAAGCGTCCAGAGCATGCATGTCCGCTTCGCTCCACTCCTCCCCAAGCAAGTTGCCTCATGCTGGTCTAGCTTTTTGTTAGCCTTTTATTGGCTTTCTTCTTTTTGTTTGGCCAAGTGGATCCGGACGTCCTGTTTTCGTTTCTCTTTCCTTAGTATGTATTTTGTGGTTTGTGTTTGATTGGGTAGTGGTGTGCTGGCAGCTTCCACGGCCCTGTATAGGGTTGGCCTGTCCAGTGCACTGGCCTTATGTTTGTTTTGCTGGTCTACTCTGATGTTTTCTTTTGCTACTTTGGGCACAGGGGTCTAATGGGTTTGGTTCTGTTTAATTAAAACAGCTTTGTTAAACAGAGAAAGAAGTTAAAAGGATGAAGCACAAAACAACAGAAATTTAATACAATAAAAATGTTCTTTTGAATTCTACCCTTTTGACTCTGGTGTCCTTTGTAAATGTGTTTCACTTTTGGGTTGTAACAAGGTATTTAAGATGGCAAATCTCTGCATTTATCAGAAGTCTGATGAAGAGCCTTGAAAAATTGCACATTAAAGCGACACTCTAGGAAACTATCTTGGAAACTAAATACATTCACATTCCAATTTGCTCCTGTTGAAGGTTTTTATAAAAACGACACTCCGGTTTTTTGGACATTGGGCCTCATTTCTGAGTCAGCCAGAGTGTAGCAAATGTGTAGAGATCATTTTTT